>VUQG01021909.1:0-28934 GCA_015106755.1 Etia nguti | reverse complement strand
ACATAAACAGCATCCAGAAGCAGTGCAGGTGGAGCATGTTTCATGGTACAGAAGCTAAAACAGCAGGTGCAGGCAGCAAGGCTTAAAGAGCAAAAACACATAGATTTTACACTAACTCCAAAAGCGAGTACACAAACATTCACAGAGAAATTCAAACCATGCAGATGCAAGTCACCAGCCCTGTGTGGAGCAAAACCTGAATCTGATCAACAAAGGATGACTCTAGAGGCTTGTTTCCTGTTGTTAGTGAAAGGATGCTCTGATCGATCAGAATACTTATTACAAATGACCAGCCATTAAATTCAGAATGGGGACACTTTTGGAAAATAGAATAAATAAATAAGACCAAATTTAAAACTGAGTTTGTGCTGCTTCATTCAGCTCTGTAAAAACTCTGGGTGGCTCCTGACAAGAAAAGGGCTGATTTGGTGCTCAGGACTGAGGTGGAGTTGGGTAATACTCTTACGCCTACCTTCAAACCTTTCCAGCATTAACTTTTAAAACTCATATCTAGAAACTGAACTATCCTTGACTATACCAATGCTGCTGCCAATACCCTGATTTATTACTGTATTACTGATTTTCATAATGTTTCTGGCTTTACTTGACTAATCTAACTGTGGAACCTCCTTCCGTAACTAGAAAGTATGCCTGCATCCTACAAGCTTACTGAGACACCTTCAGAGTCCTTTTCTTAACTAACACTTGGATTAGATCTTGGATTAGAACTTGGATTTTAGATCATCACCACTGTTAATGTCAGCATGAGACCTAAATATCACATACTGACGATAAAAAGTGATTTAATTAGTAAATGTAACAGGCTTGATCAAAGCATCCTTAATTTATTTTGGCTCTTGTGGTCTCGTGAGCTCAGCCATCACTGTGCAGAAGATCAGATTCCTGTTGCAGACACGCTGCACGAGAAGCCATTCACTCTCATACAGATGCAGCCGAAATTACAAACATTTTGAAAGAGACTGCCCCATCTAGAGGACAGCTGTTAACACACAACTCCATTACTTTGAAAGGGTTGGTATCACTCAGCCATGACACGAACAGATTTGCTATAATATGTAGTTTGTATGAAAGGGTGTATTTCCTTTTTTTTTTTCTCATAGCCTGAGAACAACAAATGCTAAGTGAGATGAGTTGCCATGGGTGAAAGGTGAAAGATGGTTACTATAGTTACCTTTCCCATTAGATGGAGATGAGCAGTCCTCTTCAGTGACATCATTTCCCTGATGAAAATAGGGGGAGAAAAAAAGCGTTATGAAACGTTATAATAGGCAGCTTAATTCATAAAATAAGCAATAATCGCAGCCATCACTGTGTTAGTCACCTCTGAGTCCTGTTCCTCTACACCCACTGAGTAGTTTTGTTCCTTTGGCTCTTTGGAAAATTCCTATGGAAAAGAAAACAAGCAAAGGGAAGCGTTGAGTCCCGATGAGACAACAATTTATTTAAAACTACATGAATGTGCAGCTAGTTTGTCCTCCACGCTCACCCTGTCTTGCTGTGACGGTCTTCGGTTCTCCATGGAGGCTTCCTGGTTCTCCTCGCAGTCCACATCTCCCCCCTCGTCCCCCCCAGGTTCACCTTCGGCCCCAGCCAGGTAGGACCCTGACATGGAGGACATGGTGTCAGTGCTGATGTGGGAGTGCTGCGAGTGGGACGAGGCCATGGACATCACTGACTGGGCCAGGCTGCTGCTCACTGGGTCTGGCAGACAGACGGAGACACACATCATGGTCCGGCTTTGGGGGGGTTTCGGATGTTTGTTTGTTTTGTTTTTCGGCTGCCAGGTTGGAAAAAAACTGGACCGTACGTCCGCAAATATTATCAGCGGCAGAAAATGTAAATAGTGACTTGCAAAAATCGTTCCAGCTGGAATAATAGACCTTGCTTTCTGGGTTTTGCTCAAAGGCCGCTCTGTAGATTTCCCAGAAAATTTCATCTAGTGGCACCAACACAAAACGCTGAGGTGGTAAACCTCTGATTTATTTATGTTAAAAGCCTCCATTGAAGCTGCCTTGAGCTCCTTGCATTTAGCTTTCATGCAACATTTCTGAGACACTGAACACCATTTTGAGGAAAATGGGTTTCCTGGCTGGGTAGAGCAGCTGAAACCAGCTTTTAGAACAAGATGGAATTAATTAACCCTGCATACATTTGACAACAAAAAAAAGAACATAGCAAAAGCACCACACTATAGACAAGCTACCCTAAAAATGAGACCATTACAATTCTTGTGACTTTTACACCTTTATTCGGGTGTGAAAGGACAAGAGTGAGTTAAAGAGTTCATCGCAGCCTTTTTCTGCGATGGCAAACTTACTTTGTAATTGGAGCCTTGATTATTGACCATCATGTGTGAGCTTCAGCTTAAGGAAATCTCTTATTAAGTGGACAACTTATGTTGTACTATGTAATTTAGGAATAGAAATTCCAATGCAAGAAATTAAGCTGGACTCTAGTTTGTTTCCTATTTACTCACATGCTGGGTGTTGCATGAGTAAATAGAGTTGATGCATTTTTTTAATCCAGTATGAGGGTGTACTAAACTTATTACAGAGCTTTAAAGGTGAAACTATAGAATGATCATGATGGGTGTAGCCACAGTGATGGCCACCATCATCATCACCACCATCACTTTCCAAGATTGACTCCCAACTTTTTTAATAGCTCTGGTTTCAGAAATGAATTTTGATATTCATTTAATAGCCTGCACCAAGACAATGAACTACAAGGTGTATCGCGGCCATAAAAAGAATTGATTTGGATTGAAAAAAGAAGGGAAACGAAAACAAAAAGGATGCAAAGGTACCACACTGTTTACATAATTACATTTAACAGTGAAGGAACTACTCACAATGCAAATCCCAGATTTAATAGCAAATGATTTTCAATCTTCTCATATGTAATCCTTTTCATTATCATAGTGTTGCATAATACCACTTTTTAATATACTTTGTAGTTTACATTGTATGTGTGTGGTACAGTACAGCCTATTTACTGGTACGGTACAGTGCTTTGTTCCTGAATCGAATCGATGATTTTATTCTCACAAGTGACCTGATGTTGGCATGTTTAAGCATTGTAAAAATGATCTCCACCAAAAAAGCTGTTGTTGTTTCAAAGTATGATTGTGTCTAGAGCAGTTTTTGTCCATGACGATCCAAAAAAAAACCTTTTCTTGTTAAACATGGTTGATATCATCAGACTTGTGGTTTCTATAAGAGCACATACCAGCCTTTTACAATGCCATAGATCATAGTAAGCCTACTTACTATAGCTGGAACATTATGGCCCATAATAAAAAACCCTATTAAGTTCCAATCAAGTCCAGACTTCTATCCTCAAAATTTACATAAGTCACAGGTATTATGCATGTTATCATGCTTATACAAGTGTGAGTCATACAAAAGATAGGCTTGAGGTGCTATGAAAAGGTAGGAAAATTTGTATTTTTAGGTTTAGTGTGTGTGTGCGCATGTGTGTGCGCATGTGTGTCTATGTATACCTTCCGGGGAGGTAATGGTGGAGGAGAGGGGGGTGCCGGTGCAGGATGACTGGTCGATGGCTCCAGAGGAGGAGAAAGTCAGGTTCTCGCTGTCTGGAGTTACTCCGCACTGTAAACCAACAAGAGCAAGCGGTGAGAGAGACGTTCACAACGTCATGTGTAAACTAACGTGTAAACTCCCACTGCCGTAGGAGACATGTGACACTGTGAAAATCCATATTCTCTCTGTGTGTGTTTAACACACACACACCTCCTGCTGGTCCACAGCAAGTTTGTGGCGACAGGCCTCGGATTCACTGCAAGACTTCTCGTCCTCCTCGGGAAGCACAGAGGAATTCTGGGAAAGTGACCTAAGATATGCAACAAAGTGAATTTACATCAGAGAAAATAACACCAGGAGGCTGAAAATATTATGGAGCAGAAACTGAAATTAAATAGAGAAGGATAATAATAATAATAATAATAATAATTTTGCAAAAATGTGTGTGGAAGAATTTTTTACTTTTTCTCTGTGAAATCTACTTCAAGGTCTAACAAATTAAGCTACAGTTAGCAGACTTGAACTAAAAAAAAGAAGAACAATTTCCCATCAGAAAGAGCGTTGCAATCATAAGTTTATTTTTTTAAAATATGCTCCTATGATCAAAGCATGCTGTCCTAAGTAGCCAGCTCCACCCTTCCCGCTGATCCAAGCAGAGAAAACAAACATTAACTTTGAGCAGTACTCTCTCTGGCCTCACAGGCAGACTCACTTTGAACCACTCTTCTTGAGTTTGAGAGCCTGACCGGAGTTGGAGTGGTCCAGAGGAGAGAGGGAGCGAGCCGGGACAGGGTGAGGCTCGCTGCTATATGGAGGAAGGGCTCCAGAGACGTGGCTGGGACCAGAGTGGAGAGGAGGAGGAGCTACTGAGGTGGTGTTGAGGGGGCCGTTCAAGGCCTCCAAGAGAGACACCGCCTCATAACCTGGAGGGATGTGCTCTGATGCCTGTGAGGAGAAGAGGGCGGTGAGAATTTGAGTTCACGGTGACTGGAAATTATCACTACACTGTCTCTCTGTTGCGTGACTTCTGTCTCACCGAGTGTTCCTCTGAGTCGGAGGTCTGGGAAGTGATGACGGGGTTAAAGCTGCTAGGTGACAGAGGACTGAGTTTCTTCCTAATTGCTCGAATCTGCAGCAAAGCTCTGAATGCTTAAAGACAAAGGAGACAGAAATTCAAACAATCCACACATCTACAAACATATTTTAGAGGAAAAATATGATTTTAAAGGCTACAAACAAGATTAAGAGGGTTTGGAGGAACTTAGTTAATTACTATTTAGTTGCCGTTTTGACACCTTGACATTACAGATTATCTGTGAACAAGTGTCTTTATTTTTGTTTGGCGTTTATCAGTTTGGGAAATACTAACCCTGTCAAAGCTTATCAAAATTTACTATATTTGTAATTATTCTGGATTGAGCTACAAAATAAATGTTTTAGCACGAGAGGTTTCCCTTCTCTTACTACCCAAATCTCTCCTGCAGTGGGTCTGTTCAAGCCATGATGCAGATTTTACACTTTTTTAAAATTTCTGATAGTTTCCTTCAGTCTGTAGCGATGAAGCAGCTATTGTTTAAAATGTGTTTCCTTCCTCCCATATTTAATTCTACATGAAATCGAACAAGGATTTTATTTCTTTTTTATTACCTGTACCACTTTTCCTCTATTACTGTAGTGTTTAAATAAAAAAAAAATAACTGAGTGAGGGACTATAGAAAAAGAATCTTTATCCCCCTCAGTGTGCAGAATACATCTTGTTCAGCTACTGAGTCTAAAAATACGCACTCGTTCTGCACTGTTTTCATTTGACTGTAAAACAAATCTGCCGAACGATCAGTGTTTAGATATCTGAACTCACGCAGTCTGCAGATAGGGCAGCAGTTGGCCTGGTAGCGCAGCGTGTCTGCGCAGGCGTTGCAGAGACAAAGGTGTCTGCATGGCAGGATGAGCGTGTCTCGTACATCAGACAAACACACAACGCACTCCGCGCTGTTGTCGCTGATCTCGTCATCAGCAACCTGGAGACAAAAATCATCAAAACACTTGGAAGAAGTCGATTTGCGAAAGCAGACAGTGACACTGATTTGATTTGCTAGACTTTCACGTCACTTCTAAAGTGCTCTGAAACGCTTCAGATGTTTTTTTTTCCCGATTTTTACCTTTGATTCCTGGCTGTTGTATTTGTTCTCGATCCCATAGATCTCCTGCAGTAGGTAACTCACGCCATCCACCTGGGAAAAGGAACACGGCGATGAATAAAGGCGGCCGCTCTCACGGGCCAGACGTGACTTTCAAGGAGGAAATAAAGCTTTGGTGTGTCTTTGTCTTTCAAAAGAATAAAGTTGCTACACGAAAGGACATAAGACGGAAGGAAAGAAGAAAGGCAGGTGTATTCACCACTTGTTTCTGCTTCAGAGGCTTCACACAGTAGCTTCCATCCATGTGCTGGCAAAGAAAGCAACAGTTGTATGTATTATTAACACATCTGTAAAATATTAGCCTGTTTTTGGAGTTTAATATTGATAAGACATCATAATAATCAATTGTGATAAATCATGAATAAATTATCCAAATTTCTGGAAATATGATTTCGGCTCTTACCTTTTCAAATGTAGCTAGCAGTATGTGAGAGTGGCCCAAATGTTCTGCAAGGATGAAAAAAAACCAAAAAAACAAGTTGGCACATCTTTATGCATATTCATATCACGTCACTAGTGTGACAAAGCACATTAGCTCACCTTCTCCCTCGTCTACAACAGCCTGCACAACCATGGGGAAGACTTCCTTGTCCATATCAAACAGCAGCTGAGGAGAGAAACACCGCAGATATCCATCTGTAGAAACTGGCTTCATGCTCTAGCACAACCTCATGTAAACACGCGTTTCAGCGATCATGCTGCAGGTACAAGCCGCCTACCTCGTCGTCGGCCCATTCGCTGAGGTTGACGGTGTGTGATGGCAGACAGAACTGCTGGCAAACTCCCCTTTTGAAGTGTACTGTCTCAGACTGCAGCGAGCTGTCCTGTGGCAGGTAACTGCAGGAAGGAGAGATACGGGTCAGGTTATAAGAGACAGGTAACAGGAAATGGATGTTTCTAACTGCTGTAGCTGACTATAAGCAAAATAGGTAATTGGTTTTTAAACGTATCAGCTGGAGAGGGGGAGTCTCATTTAAATGTAATTAATTCTGTGTGAAGTGGTGAAAAAGCAAAATCTGCATAGGTCCTCCATCCTGTTTGGACAGAAATAGAATCACAGTTTCTAATGCAAGATATACAAACACTGAGCTGCATTTAAGATATGCAAGACCGTGCTGGCAAAACAATTGTCTGGATGAATATTTATGGATATGCTTTTCTCTGCCACACTAGCCTGTTTTAATTTACACAGTTATCTTGTTTTCTTTAAGGATGCAGCAATGTCACTTTTTTCTCTTCAAATATTTATTCAGAATCAGAAGCATCTTAAATGAATTGGACTCTGGTTCATTTTCCTCTCTGCATACAAAAAAGAAACCCTTTTAAATAGGCAATATATAAATAGGCACATACACACAATATATTCACATATATTTAGCTTTGGTTGTCAGCCACAACTCATCTCAAACCCCAAACATCTGTTACGTGTACACTAATTTCAAGTCTGCATGGTACTGCAGAGAAGTGGCTCACTTTCATGTAAAAGCACAAGTCCATAGCTGGTCTTCATATTTTAATATCAAACAAACAAGGCAGAAAATGGTGTTTCTGTTTCCCTTTGTAGGCTAGCTTTTTGTAACTCATCCTAAGTAGATATTGTTGGCGGTGGCAAAAAAAAAAAAGAAGAAGCACAAAGCGAAAGTAATAAAGTCAGAAATTCAAACAAGGGCACTTGCTCGGTGGTGAGAGCTACATGCCTCCCACATTTTTATGATCCAAGCTGAAGATTTAGCAAAAATAAAATCAGCAAAACCGCAACAGCACTCTTCCCTACACAAAGCAAACTGATTCAACTCAGTAGCACTTCATCTTTTTCCCCTGGTCATCCACACCATAACCGCAGTTGCTCTATGCCCCCACCAGTGGGGCCTGAATCACACAACCACAGGCTCTGTTTGGGCCACAAGTGGATGTTTAGAAAACAGAAAGAAAAAAAACACACACACAGAAGTCGATCCTGTCTTTGCAGCACTAGTTTTCTGGGGCGAAAGTAGCCTGTTGCCACTCGGAGGAAGAATCTGCGTTTAATGTGGATCAGTGTTTTACGAAAACACAAGCCAGAGTAATTTGTGCTCAACTCAAGTGCTTAGAGACTCTAGATTCTAGACGGTTTTGCCAAAAATAAGCACAAATAGAAACACAGCTGTGATTACGAGACATCTGGTTCTACATAACTAGAACAAATTCTGCAGACTAACACCAGATATGCAGTTATAGTTCAATAAATAATAAATGGACTGGTTCTTATATAGTGCTTTTCTACTCTTTTCTACTCTACCTGAGCACTCAAAGCGCTAAAGTAAAGTGCTCCAGTGCTGTTTCTTCATCAGGAAAATTACTCTCACTCACACTGGCACTCCGTTATGAAACTCCTCTATGGCCTGGTAGTAGATGGTGATGGCCACCTGTGTGTCAGCATCAAAGGTGAACTCGACATTGTAGCAGGCTCTGGTCTTCCCCGCTGCTTCATCACCGGGCAGCTTCAGGTCCTCACTGCACCTGGATGAAAAAGGGAGAATAACAATGTAAATTATTGTTTTAGTTTTGTTTGATAGTCTATGATTATGAGGTTTTTTGTGTGTGTTAGCAAAATCAAAAAAAAAGAAAAGAAAACTAAAATCTATTTTATAGAGCACGATAAATATCTCAATAGCGTAAATCTCAGTTTTTTCATTCCGCAGTCATGTAAGTGCAATGCAGGGATCAAGGTTAAATAACTTGTATATATGTATATTTGTATTTATTTGCCTTTGACTCTAAACTCAGCACAAGCTTTTCTATGTATCCAGGCCTTTTGTATGTCTACAATTAACAAATAAAAGATTTCATCTCGCAAAAAAAAAATTAAAATAAATAAAATAAACATGCATGATTTGACACGCTCTCTTAAATTAGCTGGTATGACTTGCTCCCTAAAAGCAGATCTGCTGACATAAAATTAGACCACGGCTGTGTAGTCAGTGGACAGAGGTGCGTACCGTACGAGTCGCAGTGTGTCCTTTCGAATGTTTATAAGGCTTCGTAGCGTCTTTACAGGTTCCTGAGGTGGAGGGGCTGCATACGGGAACTGAAAACAAAAAGGAACAGAAAACAAAAAACAAATTATAGATGTTAAATACATGTTATGATACCGAGGAGTACTACCATTCATTTTCGTCTCGACCGCACAACATTCCTCTCTTCACCACAGCAAATTTAGGGCTGCATGATGACCCTGGCTGCTCCCAGTTTAACCTTAACACAAAGATGTTTTTGGTTTGTCAGCACAGATCTCGTCGATGCTGACAAGTGCTGAGCAAGAGTAAAAAATCTGCCCTGGCTGTGTCTTTCCAGGGATGTGCCTCACACTTCAGACAGTGTTTGGTAGGTTCTTGTACTTGTGGGGACCGCAGGTGTGTAAAACAGCCCAGGGTCAAACTGAATCTACTTACAAGATCAAATGGTTAATTGATAAGAATATAAAGACTTTCTGTGATTGGTTAAACCTTGGTGTAAATTGACACATGAGCTTTAAACTTGACCCTATCTGCGGATCACTGCTGAGCACTCCTTTGTTGCGTATCTGAAGCCAAAAGTTGCTGAATTAGCGTAAGCGGAGAGCCGAGGTGGTTTAAGGATCTCTGGAGGATGTGGTCAGATACCTCGACGCTACAACCCCCAAATCTGTACGCCTCTGTGTTTGAGTGTGTTTGCGTGGCTGTGAATGGCACCGTATTCAGCACTATTACACATCTGGGCTCAGCAGGAGTCACGCCTGTAAACCACACAAACAAACACACATCAAGTAACAGATGCTGAAAAGAGCCATTCATCGGGAACTCACAGGCAATACTGTAGGTCTTATTAAAAATCATAAACATCAGAGCAACACTCTGCACTTCCTCGCACACTCCCAGACTAAAATCAAAACTCACAGATTGTTTCTCCTGTTCAAATAGAGCCGAGCGTTGTTCAAAGAACCCACAGGTCAGTTTTGGTATTGAGAAATTGTGAAAAAAAAGCTCATAGTGACACTGCCAAAAAGCTGATACTACGCCGTTACAGTGTTTACTATGTTCACCATGTTAGTTTAGCATGTAGCATGCTAATATTTGGTATTTACACTTTTCAAAAGCTTGTCCTAAAGCTACATTCCTAATACTAATTCTATAGCTTGGACCACATACATAACACATTTAACCACTTAGGAAATAAGACCTACATGAAGCCTCAGACAGCTGAACCTTAAACTCCAACTTAAAGCACCACAGCTGACACAAAGTCCTGTACACTGAAACTAAACTAAATCATAAAAATACATAAAATATAAATAAAACCATAAATATAAAAAAGGCAAATAAAAATAAAAACTAAAACAAGAAAAAAACAAGTTTTGCTGGGGCCAAAGACCAAAGAATAAAAATGAGTTTTAAGATGTGTTTTAAAAGTGGAGTGTGAAGGGGCCTCTCTAATGTGCAAGGGCAAGTTTCCATAATTTAGGAGCAATGATAGAAAAGGCTCTGTCCCCTCTGAGCGTGCTCCCAGACCTCGGTACTTCCAGGAGCAGCTGGTCAGCTGACCTGAGAGACCAACAGGGTGTGTAGGGATGAAAAAGCTCAGAGCGCTAAGGCGGGGCAAGATTGTTCCTAAATGCTTTCACAATCATAAGAATTTTAAAATGAACTCTAAAAGACATAGGCAGCCAGTGCAGTGAGGCCAGGACAGGAGTTATATGCTCTCTTTTACGAGATCCTGTTAGCAGTCATGCAGCGGCATTTTGAACCAGCTGCAGAGGTGAGAGCAACAACTGACTGACCCCCACATAAAGTGAGTCACAGTAGTCCAGACAGGATGAAATAAAAGCATGGATCACTGTTTCAAAGAGCTGCACAGAAAGAAAACATTTCACTCTTGCCAATCGCCTTAAGTGATAAAAACTGGACTTCACCACTGCTCTAATTTGAAATCACTGTCCAACTTAAAACCAAGGTCGGTAATAACAGGTTTAAAATAAACTTCCAGGGGTCCCAAATCAACAGAGGAGGACTCACAGGGACCACTGGGTCCAAAGACAAACACCTCAGATTTCATTTCATTAAAATTTAAAACGTTTACATTTAAGATTGCTTAAATGTCATCTAGACATTGGTCATAAATTAAACCCAGCAAGCATAGTTGAAACAGTATTGTGGTTATGAGGCAGACTGCCAGACTGATGCTGTTTCCCAATCCAACAGTAGACCGGTGTGACCCTCTCTTACAAGGTAGAACATATTGATCATATTATTGCATATCTAAAAAAATAAATAAATGCAGTAAATGTGACTCACAATTTATCTATTTGTAAAACACTTCTTAGAGAGAATGTGCTGGGGGCTGTCCATTCTACACATACAGCTTTGGCTGAAAAATTGTCCCAAAGTAAAAAATTGTGCTGTGATCATTGGCAATCAAGAACAACAGGATTTAAACCACAGGTTTGGAGGGGGAGAAAGGAAATGGCTATAACAATGCAGACAAATACAGTACTGTGCAAAAATCATGAAAGCTTTGTTGTAATTTCTTTAAGTAGTCTTCAGGAATAGTTCTCTAGGCTTCTTGGAGGACATGCAAAGGTCATCTTTAGATGTTGGCCGATGATCTCACACTACTTCAGTAACATTTAGGTGCAGCCTCTGGGGAGGCCAATTCATCCTGATAATGTTTAACTGTGTTGTTTTCTTTCCAGTTATGCTTTTACTACACTGAGAGTGTGTTAAGAAGGAGCGGCTAGGGCAAGAGTCAGGCTGCACCCTGGATAGGTTCTCGGTCTGTTTCAGGGCTAACACACAGAAATAGACCCAGACAACTTTAAAAAAATACAAGAACGTCAGGCTCCTTTCATGTACCAATCAGATATTTGGATCTGATACCATTCCCATCCTGACACGGTACCTGTAGATACCTAAAGTCCTTGAATAATAATGGAAATGGAAAAAGTATCAAAAGGCCAAAAATATCAAGCTGATGGTGGCATCAGAGTGGAAGTCAGCGATCACCAAAGTCCTCGGGATTCATCCTCTGTGAATCACGAATGCCTTTGAAGAATCTGACAACAATCCAAAGGTACTGGATTCAAAGAAGGCCAGCTAACCATCGTTGCCAACCCGTGTTGTGGCTAAAAATCCATTTTGCGTTTGTGTTCTCCAGCCAGGCCACTCTAAAAAAATCCCTAAATATAGCCACGTCCATTATCCTGTTTGTCGAGTGGTGCGGGAGACTGAGAACACAACAACTGCGGTTGGATTTATGATTCCACAGCACCATCTGCTTGGAAACCACCAACCATTATATAATGCTGGTAAAGCTTCAGACACACATACACGAACAAAAAAAAACAAAAAAAAACATCACCAGCTGAATTCTGAGCCCACGGGAGGATTATAAACACCCATATAATCGGGAGAAAAACTGCACTCCTAATTTTAGCCCCAGTCTAGACAGAAACAGCACTGCAACTGCGATTAGCACACAGAGCGAGATGAAGCCCAGTCTTTCTGTTCCATATCAGCTTCAATTTATTCCAACATTTTACTCCCTTCAAGCCTTTTGGACTGTGTTAAATTCTCCTTTTCCTCTGCGGGTTTGAGCTCGTTGCAATCTGAAGCTCTCATTAGTTTGAACTTCAGGTTCATGATTAGGTTTGCAAGCACCCACCGGAGGGACCATCACTTATCAACGTCTCTGTAGACAGAGTCAGCAGACTCTCATTTCATTTTTAATTAGTTTGACAGGATGAGACGTTAAAATAAATTTCAATCAATGACAGTGTGAAAGACCGGTAATTGCCACTGCAGGAGTCAACCC
Organism: Etia nguti; assembly: GCA_015106755.1. NCBI lineage: Eukaryota > Metazoa > Chordata > Actinopteri > Cichliformes > Cichlidae > Etia > Etia nguti. The sequence continues at coordinate 16,348 of VUQG01021909.1, read as the reverse complement.
TGCTGAAACGTATCAACTCCTGTTTAATAAGAAGAAGATGGCAATACCATTGATGCTGAAGTGTTAAAGAATCTATTTTTCCATCGATCAAATGCAGAAAAATGCTTCTGCTTCTCAGATGCGCAGATTTTCAAGACTGGACACATTTAAACATTGTCTTCTTGGAGACAATGAATATCCTTCATTTTCATTTCTTTGTTTTTTTGTTTTTTTACATTTTATCGTGTAAAAACTTGCTGAAAAACTAAGCGGATGATCTATCAATAAGAAAATGAGAGGAGCCTTTCTTAATGTACTACAGTAGTTTGGCATTATTTACAGTTCAAAACCATTCTTATTTATCTTATATGGGGCCTCCATTCAGCGTTTTACTTGCAGGGATTACTTGAACTTCAGCTGACTTCAATATTTGGCCTTTTGTCCATGTTTAACATGAACATCAACCACTGTAACAGTATCAACAGCCACTTTTTGGGGTACACCTGTTCAACTGCTTGTTAACACAAATATCTAACAGCCAATCACGTGGTAGTATGCAATGAATTGAGGCATATAATTATTATAGACTATTGAAGGCAGCCTGTTAAAGTTCAAACTGAGCATCAGAATAGGAAAAAAAGGTGATTTACGTGACTTTGAGGGTGGCATGTTAGTTGGTTTAATTTAGATTAGATGGTCTGAGTATTTCAGAGTCAGAATTTAGCATAAATAACATGAAATCATCTGTGTCACGAAGAATTAAGGATAAGGACATTCTGAAGAAAAAAGGGGGGTGTAAATCAGTGCTAGCAAAGTGTAACTAACAAAGATGTACATAGGAAAAAAAATCATGATAGTGTGATAAGGAATTTCCTGTTATTATAACATTAACAATTTTCTGTCCTTGGATATATATCTTTTTTTAAAAATACTCCACTAGGAAAGATGGTGTGAAATGACTAAAAGCTCCAAGAGCTAAAGACATTTAGTTGTAACAGCAATTCATTCATACAGAAAACAACTATCTGCAAGATTAATTAGTTAAACTGAAGTTGTAACTGTCTTAGTGAAACCCCCAAAATGTTTTTTTTGATATTATCTTTAGCTGTTAGTGTGTAAAAATACCTACCGCTACTGGTCTGGTCCCCAGGAAGTTAAGGTCTGTATTCTCCCCAAACAGGTAACCCTCCGGGTGAGTGGAGTCAAACTTCTCTCCCCCCATTATGAAATGGCTGGCAAAGTAACTCCCTGCACAACGAGAAAGAAGAAATAAGAACACATTTTTGATCGTTTATTAAATTTCAATTTAAATGAAAACTACATATAAAAAAATGCAAACTGATGAAATGATCTTCATCGAAAACTGAAGGAGCCATGCGAAATTAAGCTGCTACAAACTGACTCTTTGCCACTTGCGAGTCCTACCCATCTGGCACTTCACCAGCATAAAACATTTATACTTCCTATAAATCTCTGAGCCTACGTTCTTGGTATTCACAGATAACTTGCTGTAAAAGCCAAGTAATCCCAAACTGTATGATAAAATTACCTCATCCGATCCCTAAACTGGCAGGTTAGACAAAATGGTCCTTTTCTTATTTTACTATGACTGAAAACAGTAAAATAAAAAACTGATGACTAAATGACTAAAGCTGGGCTGTTATTGTGCTGTAGCTTCTATGCCTGTTTACCTAGACTCAAGGTGGATGGCAGCTAGACTAAATGGACATTCTGCTTTTTAATAACAGGTTAGGCTAATATCATAAGACTGTAATGGAGGTTTGCGGTCTCTAAATAACATGCTGGGCAGTCAAGTCATGTTTCTGCAGGGAGGACATCTGGTCTGGCATTGCTGGTCTGAATCTGGCTGCTTTGTTTTTCACACTTATTAAGGCCGTACAGGAGGATGGGGGTTTGATAGTTTGACCTTAAAGCCATTAACACAATAGAGCTAAAAAAAAAAAACTAAAAAAAACATCCCAAGCGATGAGCCTGTCTCCCTCTCTCTTCATCACTTTATTTACAGCAGGTGGGAGAGGCGACCTGAGCTCAGGCTCTGTCACCAGATCCCACAGACAGGAACTAGGGCTGACAGATCGGTTTCGCTGGCAGCAATAGCCACCTCTATCCTCCCCTGCCAGCATCACCACCACTTCTGCTCCAGGCTACAACCGGGGCTGTTATATCACAAATTTATATCGCCTACGACTAACTCAGCTGCTGTGGCGACAGCGGGCTAATGGCAGCCACTTTTCTTCCCTTCCTTCCTCATCACATTCAGCACACGATGTCAGGATGAATCTGAAATATTACTCTGATGCCTCTGAGCGTGAGAAAACTCATATTCCCGGATTGTGTTGCAGATCTAATTTCGTGGGAGATTTTATTTTAATTTATGTAGTCGCATTTGACAGATTTGAAAAGCAATACGATTACATTTTCTAACACAATGCCTGTTTGGTATTATTGTTAATCCGGTGAGGGGGCTGGACACAATGCAGCAATCAGACTGAAAACACACAGGGCAGTCTGAGGGAAAAGGCCACTTTATGAGATAGGTTGACTGAGCAAAAGTGACCTGTGCAGACTAATGTTTATTTATTTATGTATTTATTTTTAAATCTAAAGAAAATGTCTTCCAGATATATGCCATAATATGGCATTTATATTTAGTCTGACTAAATTTATATTTAGTCAGGAAATAAATTATCTTACAAAAAAAAGGAAATAAAAGATCAAAACTAAAAGACTCCACAGAGCTGAAAGAATTAAATTATGATTGATTGATAATTATGTTGCAACTATTTTGATTATTCTTTTAGTAAAAGTTTCCAGCTTCAAGCTTTTATTATGATTACAAATTATTTGTTTTGTATGAGTCATTAATTTGACTGAAAACAATAAACTAGAGATATTTAGATTTTAGACATTTCCAGCTGTATTTTACTGTTGAAACCATGAGAACATAAAATAATGCAAACATAATTGGCCAATGACAGGCACTACTGGTTGGATATTCACAAATAAACTGAGATTTATAGTTAGTAAATTAACAGTTTTGAAAATGCATAGATCATTGCAGCTAAAATTCCAGCTTTAAACACATGAATATATTCTAGTTTGTGAGTTTTGTATCTCAAGTGAATATTGACTTTTTCCCCATATTTTTTATGGATTCTATTTTTACTTTTTTTAATATTGTGGCATTTTATAATAGACAGTCACCCCTTTGATGAAACTTCTCTCTGATGACATAGTCTTTTAAATGCCATCCATCATGATTTATTCATTTATTCACAGCCTGATTTAGTCCTAATGCCAACCAGATGCACCAAAGGAAAAGCCAAACCCAGTTCTGCCTGGCAGTTTCTCCTATTCATGAAAAATTTGAAGGTGAATTTGCATAAATACGTGAAGGACAGTTAGTTATGGAAATATAGGGGTGTTGGTGCGTGTTGCTGTCCCTCTGTGGATGTCAATACAATGCTGCAAGATGAAGAATAAATTAGAATAAATCATCCAGCACATAAATATGGAGTAAAGGGAAAGCGCACTGTAAAGTGGGTGGAAAGGTGGCTCGTGAAAAACACCGGTCTCCACAGGTAGCCGCTCCAGGTTAAAGGCTGAAATGCCCCTGCAGGCCTGTAAGCTCACGGGATACGAAGGTGATGCTTTCCCTCCAGAATAAATCATCTGCAACGAGTTTTAGATAACACTCACCCAACCCAGTCCGACCTGTTGTTTGGTGACTTACCAGATTTCGGTGGATAGCGGTACACCGAATTGGACGGGATGTCCACTTCTTCCACGCCTATGTTTTGTCTGCTTGTTAAAGCTCCCATTTCCAGTCAAATAAAGACCGCACGGCTTAACGGGCATAACACTTCAGGTCCGCTTTGTGCGCTGCGTCTCTTTACTCCCTATCATTTAATCCAGTTCGTGCTGCCCTGTCCATTTCTGTCGGGTCCGAGCCCCGCCGTGAATGTGACCGTTCCGGGGATTAGTAGTTGTTCTCTGGCTGCTTATCCCTCCCTGGCCAACAGTGCAAGCTCGTGTTTTGAGGCAGAAAACAGCTGTGGTAGTCCCTTTAACTGCGGGGAAGCGCTTTCGTGGTGCGCCGCAGTCGTTACCGAAGCGAGATTCCCGCTCCTGGCTTCACTTTACGGGCTCGTTTGTGGCACAAAACGCGATGTGCTCGTCTCCCGGCCCTGCTGATGTTGATCGTGTATTCCCCCCCTACCGGGTGCTCGTCGGCGCTGGATCCTGTCAGAGAGCTCTGTGGCTCCCCATGACGTCAGCCAGGCACAAATCCGGACCGTGGTTTTTTGCGCAGTCCCCCTCTCTCCTCTCCAGCAGCCGCTAGTGACGAGCCGCTTTATAACGTGACCTTCCTACGCCAAATGTGCAAGGAGCGCTGACTGCAGTGCAGGGAGGACGGCGCTGTGGGATACACGCCGAGCCGAAAACAGCGCTACTTACTAGACTTGTGCGGGAAAGCGAGTGAAAGCTGAATAATGTACGACAAAAAAGCTCAGAGAGCTCACGTAAATCAAGCTGACATGGATCCGGTGGTAAACGCAACAGTGTGTGGAGTCTACATGGTAAAAAGGGGGGGAAAAGCCGTTAACTTTTCACAAACGGCGAACAGGATCCTTTTAACCAAACTCATGGAACAAAGGCACAAATAACGGTGTGCAGTTGCCGTTACAAGTAACCTCCTGTCCACAGGGGGCAGTGTAGCGTTAAAGTGAAAGAGGCGGACTCTCGGGACAGCCAACCAGAGGAAGCCAACACGGGCGCAAAGAAAGGGGAAAAGGAAGCTTCGTTGCCGCCATTTCACGTGAAAAACAGCGCGGTGAAAGAAACAGGCAGAGCGGTACTATCAGAAAAACAGCGAGATTTTGAATTCAATTCATCGGCTCCAGCTTTAACACGCACGGTAGCGAATTAATAGCACGGTAGGGTCTAAAGATTTTTGTCCTAACTGGCCTGCTTAGTTGTCTGGAGAAAAAGAAAATGAGCTACGGAAGGCCGCCGCCAGACGTTGAGGGGATGACCTCCCTAAAGGTGGACAACCTGACTTACCGAACTTCACCGGAGACTCTGCGCCGTGTTTTTGAAAAGTACGGCCGTGTGGGAGATGTGTATATCCCGCGGGACAGGTACACCAAGGAGAGCCGAGGCTTCGCTTTCGTGCGGTTCCTCGACAAGCGCGACGCCGAAGACGCAATGGACGCCATGGACGGCGCGTTGCTCGACGGGCGAGAGCTTCGGGTTCAGATGGCTCGATACGGAAGGCCGCCAGACTCCATGTACAGCCGGAGAGGCCCCCCGCCACGGAGATACGGATACGGACGCAGAAGCAGGAGGTAATTTAGGTCTTTAGGTTAGCGCAGGGGGCTGTTTACACTGTTAACTGTTTGCAAAGCACATGGTGACCTAAACGAAAGTAGTTAGCATTCTTCCACTGTTTATTTTTACCATTTAAGATTACCTGGTAATCATCACTGACATGGTGGCTGAAGCTCAAGGTAGTTTACAAATGCATTATTTGGTCTAAATAGTTGTTGATAACGATATTGTTTAGTCGTGCATGAAAACAGAAAAATTATATTTGTACATTTTCCTATTTAAAAAAAGCTGTTGGGACTGTTGCTGACTTAATTGTTGTATTGTTTCTTTCTCTCTTTATCTGCAGCCGTTCAGCCAGTCCTCGCCGTCGAAGACGTAGCCGCAGCCGGTCCAGGAGCAGAAGCCGCTCCAGATCCAGGAGCCGCCACCACTACAGTCGCTCCAGGTCCCGTTCCTACTCCAGATCCAGGTCCAGGTCCAAGTCTAAGTCCAAGTCCAAATCCAGAACCCCCCGGCGGAGCAAGTCAAAGTCGCCCTCCAGATCTCGGTCCCGCTCCAGGTCCAAGTCAAGGAGCCAAACGCCAGCTTCCAACAGAGGGTCCAGGTCAAAGTCGAAGTCCAGGTCCAGGTCCAAATCCAAGAGTAGACCTAAATCCCCAGAGGACACCGGAGCAGAGTCTTAACCCAAATATGGATGCAACATGACGGTATAAAGGGGAAAGGGTGGCTCATATTATTAGTTTCAATTATATTAACTGGGGTGGTAATCAGCCACCAGTTGGGTTTGTGTTCTGCAGTCTTTGACATTATGGCCATTTACATACAGGAAACAAAGTCTGCAGAATCCCCGATATTTGTATTATTTAAATAAGAGTCGGACTGTGTGTGCTTTACTTTGCTTGCATGTTCAGCCAATCTAAAGCATGCACAGGCAATGGGAGATTGGGATATTTGTTGAGTATGTATGGGAGGGAGTGGGTGGTTGGGACGTGGGGGGGTGCTTCACTCAAAACGTTCACCTAAATGTGGAATTCTTTCCTCCAAGCTGCGGAGTCCTGTTTGCAAAGGGAGGAGGAGGAGATGGGGGTGTTGCAGTGTGAGAGCAGTTAGTGTGTGACCCGCCCATGTGACCTGCCTGTTGCTGAGAGCGATGGCAGTTACTAAGGAGCAGGTCAACAAGGCAACGGTGGTTGCTATGGAGCAGGTCGTCATGGCGGTGGTTCGGGCTGTCAGGTGGTGTATGATGTGGTGTGGTGAGGTACGTTCACGGGGACCACAGGCAGATGCACTGAGCACTGTGGTGTCCTCCGCCTCTCACAAAGGGAACGGACCCCGAGGTTTGTTTTTCAAATATGCCCGAGTGTAAGAGACTTGTTAGAGCTAGTTTTGGGGAGAGTGGGGGCCAAGAAAGGTGTTGTTGTTTTGTTTTTGTTTTTTTTAACTAATGTGACAATAAATAGAAATGTTAGGTTTATTAAGATAAATGAATGTCCATAGAGCCAGTTTGATGTGTCAGGAGAAAGATCAGTACAGAACTACATGTTATAATCCAGGTCAGCTGCAGGAGTTGATGTAACCTCTGGTTTGGCTCTTGCTAACTCTGTTCTGTCTTTCCTTCCAGATCTCAAATGATTGATGCTATGCTGAGGACATCGGGAAGAGTCTCAGATTGAAGTCGACTCAACTATTGCCACTGAATGCAGACTGAAAGGTTATTGGAACTTGGTCTAACATGTTTTAAATGTCTAATTTGACTTGATCTACCTAAACAAATTATGTAAATTTGGCATGATTCATCATTGTTTGTAAAGCTGAGCTTACTCAAAGGTATTTGTGAGGGTTTTTTTTCTTCTTCTGTCATTTAAATTTTCTTTTTTCACTTTGATTTTTACACCTAATTAATTATTCTGAACTAAAGATTTTCCTCCAGTGAAACCCCTTGTTTACACACCCTTCCCAGTTGGCTATGAAAAGTTTTAAGTTGTTTAAAAAAGAAAGGGGGTGTCATTCAGTGTATTTTACCACTCTTATTTGGAAATGGCTTGTTGTTCAGTGACAAACAACCCACTTAATTTGTGACTTGCTAATCCAGCAGCATACATTTTTCTTTTCTGTCAATTTTTTTTTCTGTCTGGTTAAAGTTGCTTTCCTATGACTCTAACCCTCTTTCTTGTGTATCTTTTGTGCACTAGGCGCAGTTGTGTAGCAGTTGAATAATGCTGGTTAGCTGTTAAGATGCGGTGCAGTGCGGTGGTGACATGGTGTGGCGTGTTGCGGTGCTGAGTGCCCGGCGCTGTTCCGGGGCTCGACCCTCCGCTGCTGTTTGCCGGTTTGTAAGCTCACAGGTGTGGCAGATCATCCATCCTCTCCTGTCTTGTGACTTCACTTTCCCTCCATGTGCTGTACAGATCCTCTTCTTTCGTTTCTTTTTATTCTCCCTCCTCTCCTTTCCCCCCTTGCTCCTCTCTATGGTTTATCAACTGTTGATAACTGGTCTTGCTCGCTTTGAAAGTGGCTCCAGTGGGACTCCTAGTTGAAGGGTTTCAAGGGCAGTTCTGCCTGCTTTATGATGTGTATTGCATTCCTCTGTGAACCTCTCAAATGTCTTGTAAGTGCTTAAGGTGAATGCTAATAAACATTTTTGTTTAAAATAAAAGAACATTCATTTCTCACACTTTGTGCTTGTTGCTGCTGAAGCTGGTGATGGACTATAATATCAAGAAAAAAAAAAGTTTAAGACTACAACTACACAGTTTAGTGTGACCTAAAATATTAGGTTTACTTTATGTAAGTACGGTTTAATGTATTTCTACCCCTCAGTCATGTAAGGCTGATCGAATGTCTGTTGTTGGTTATCTACTAAGAGCCTAAGGAGTACCACTGGTCACTGCTAGTATTTTTGTTTTATATCACAGACATGAGTTAAATCACTGTGAAGGCAGTGCAGCTCCAAGATTAAAGTAAAAACTAGACATGATTATTCAGTTTAGATAATTGTTGAAAGCCAGAATCTTAAATGAAATTAAAATGTATTTTTCCTTTGAGGCAGTGAACCATAGAACTCCAGTTAAAAGCCACAGTGTGCTACTTTTTTTCTTTTTTTGTGCTTCCACTGACTGTGCCATTTATTGGAAACAGCAGTCATTGTCAGTAAAGATTTTCAGTGGATAACACATCAGCCTCACATACAAAGGTTCCTCAGGAGGTGCGACACCCCCAGCTAGATGGAAGTGTTGCATCCATCATATCATCTGTCACAAATCAAAGAAGCTGATGCATCAATCTGACAACTGAAAGTATTTTTTATATTAGCAAAGGGTTTTGATTGAACATACTTCATAACAATCTGATGGGGTGGTTTTTGTGTGTGTATGACCATCACTGTGTAGTACATTTTAATTGTTAGCTAATGTGTATCTACAATAGAAATGTGACACTTTGTTTTGAAAGCATTGCTGAACCTGTGGGAATATGCTAAAACAAATTGTTCACACAAATGGGAAGGCTGGGCCCGCATACTGACACTTCCTCAGAGGATAAATACAGCAGTCGGTGACCTTCAAAGCTGGCTCCATGTTACAGATAAACAATTGGGGCCAAAAAACTTGTTCAGTGGACTTGCCTATAAGCAGCTGACAAATAACTGAGCCACAGTAAGCACTCCCAGAGGAGCAGGAGTTGTTGGTCTTGTAGCAAATAAATTATTTAAATTTCCTCTGATGTAAATAATTTAATTTTGAGTTTATATCTAAACAGAAAATTAGCATTGATATAAACAGATATTTACTGTGTTTATTTATGCACTCTGAAGTGGATTGTTGTGGGAATAAAAATCTAGGTAAAACTAGGCTCCATTAATGATCCCAGCAGTTGTTGATGGGATGCTTTAATGCTTCATGTAAGCCAAGATGGGCATGAAAAGTTAAAGTGGGTGAACTCTGTTAAAGTTAATGTCAACATTTTAATTTGCAACTACAGTTTTGGTGGAGAATTTGTCATTTCTAGCAGAAAAGTTTATCAAACAGGAGACAGTACACTGGGGGTCAGGGTAGTTGTAAAACTATTATTTACCACCATTTAAATTAGCAACAGCTATGTTTGGGTAAGTTGATCCTTTGTCATTTTTTAATAAATAACCTACAGACCAACTTAAAAGTTGCAGATGCACACTGTAGCTTGTTTGTCATTGGAGGGATTGACGATGTTACAATTTACCCACATAAACAGATGGGTTTTTCTTCCGGGTCTGAAAAGTAAAGAAAGTGCTTAAGTGGCTTAAATGTGCATTCCTAATAATGGCCAGTAGGGAGGCAACTTGACTGTTATCAAAAGGAGGTTGTATAAAAGTATTTGGCTCCCTTAGTTTATAACCTTAGAAACACTCTCTTAATGAGTTTATGATCTCATTGTATTGTTGGGTTTAGACCCTTTTTAGGGTCTATAGTGCAGATTCAGAACACACTTTACCAGAAACATTAACAAAGAAAAGAGGACTTTGTTCTGATAACACAGGGTTATTGACATAAAATGTGTTGGTTATGTATAATTGTTTTTTTGTTTGTTTGCTTTAAAAAAAAAACTGTCCTGTCTGTTAGTCTCAGCATGTAGAATCATGGTCTGAATGCTTCGTTGTCCCAAAGACATTTGCTTTCCCAAGCCGAGCCCTGACAGAGCAATAGATAAAGAAAAGGGGACAGGAGGAAAGAGAGAGAGTAAATGTGTTTTCTAAATAGTGAAAGTTTAGTTGAACTTTAGCCGCTGTGCAGTGTAACGTGCATTTGAGTGTCCCGTGGAAATGAAGCTCACAGTCATGCTAAGTTCAGTCACACAATAAATGAAATCATGGAAGAAAAGTTGATTTTCGTATCAAGCTCAAGCAACAAGTTTACATGGATATAGGAACTTCGGGAATAAAAGCAGTATTGTGGAAACAACACAACACTGCTTTCCTCCAAAGCTGAACCAAGTTGAACTTTGAACACCATGCGCTAGTACTCCTTGCCTGTACACTTGCACTTTGCTCCACACAGCGGGAAACTGGTACTGCACAGTGCAAGCATTAAAAACAACAGGTCTCAGAGGGCAGGGCATGCTGCAAATAACAGACTGCATTACTTTTAAGAAAAGTAACAAGTAATGTGCAATATGTTAACTTTTTTGAATAATTGCCCTAACCCTGACAAAATATTAATTTTAAAAATTATGATCCCCATCAGACTCACAAGAGAGTATGAAGTAGGCGTGCTTTTGCTACTTTGTGAGCATGCTACTTAGTGTCTAAGCTTTCCCTGACAAGAACTTTGAAAATTAGTGGGTGACATAAATGTGGCCAAGTCCATCTTTTATATACAGTTGATATTTAGTGACAGATGGATAGATAGATAATCTATCAGAGATTGGAAGTAAAGAAGTACCAATACTTAAATACTCTACTTAAGAAGAATTTTCCGGTATCTGTACTTTACTTGAGTAGTTTTTTTTCTGGCAACTTTTTACTTTTACTCCCTGCATTTTTAAACACATCTGTACTTTCTACTCCTTACATTTTCAAAATAGGTTTGTTACTTTTAGTTTAATGCATTTGAGGGAAGTTATTATTTCACATCACTACAGGCCTTCGTCAAACTAATTCTGTTCCGTTTATTAATCACCAGGGGATGCCGCATAAAAACAGATGAAAGAGGCAAAACTGTGTGCCATAGCCAGGGGTTAAAGTGGGCCCGTGTTTTGTTTTTTTGGCAAAATACTGAAAAGACTGCAGGTGTCCATAAGTTGCAATTGCGATATTTCAGCATCTAGCTAGCCATACAGAAGACAAGCAAGCATAAAGGGAGTAACATGTTGTGGCAGATCACTTAAAATGTAATGTTTCTATCAGCTCAACAAACACACAAACTGTTTGTGTGCAGTTTGTCGCACAGTGTGTTGCTAGTTAAAAGTCTAGCTGCTGTATTTCACAGGGAGAGAAAGAGAGCTAACTTCAGTCAGAGATGGAGAAATACAAGAATGACAGGACAAAAGAGGAAGAAGAGACGTTATTATATTATTATTATATTCAAAGGTAAGAACTGCTCAGTGGTATTAGATAAACTGTAGTCATCATGTTTTTAAAACAGATATTGGTCTGTACATGTGACATGTGGAAATCAGCCAGGCAACAAAAAACAGAGATTTTTTTTTTTTTCCTTAATTTTCTCTGCTCATGTTCTACTTAACCGATTCGAACTGAGAACATTTATTAGAATTAAAATTTAGACTAAAATAAAGTTTGTATTCCCATTTACTGATATTATTGTATTATTACATTAGTATAGCAAGGTTCAAAGTTTGCATAAAAATAGCTGGTACAAAATGTACTTTGAGTACATTTCAGAGCCTTTTTTTGAACTTTTACTTGAGTAAAGAAGTTGAGTCAGTACTTCAACTTTTACCAGAGTATTTTTTTTTTAAACAATGTCTTTTTATTAAGAGTTTTTCCTTTATACATATAAACAAAAAGAGAAAAGGAGGATTACAGATGATCTGTTCATTTGGGGTAATTAGCCCATACACTTAAGGCTGTAAAATTAAAAGAAAAGAAAAGAAAAAAGAGAGTGAAATAAAGAAAAAATAAATAAATATATATATATATATTATATATATATATATATATATATATATATATATATATATATATATATATATATAAACATAAATAAAATATTTCCCCAGATAACATAGTCCCTGCAAAATAATCCCATTCATTCCCACCCGGGTCACTGCCCTAGACCTGAGCACTGTATTTCCACACCTGACATAAGGGAGTTGCAGCATGTGAGTATTTTTTTAACGCTAGAACTTGTACTTCTACTTAAGTACAGAATATCCGTACTGTTGCCACCTCTACAGTCTATCCATCTCATGTAGTTCGCTCTTGGTTCACCTTCCACTTTAATCCTTGATGCAGACTACTTGGAAGGTGCACACTCAGGTGAGAACACCTAATGTATAAACTGTCGGTAAACCCGGCTTGACTTCATCAGCCTGCACCTTAGGTACACGGGCTCTGTCCCAAACCATTTTAGTATCTCGCTTTGTGCGCTACGACCGCCGCTGATGCGATTAACGGCACAGACGGGCGGCGAGCCGAGAGCCGCACGTTGCAGAGCGCCGTGCATGCCCACCTGACAAGCACGACAGCCTGGGGATATAACCTCAGGGATATTCGGCTCACATGGGGCGGGGGGCGGAACCGGAGGATGTGACGTCCAACTCGGAGAGGAGATTATACCATATCCCGTAAACGCTACTCGTTAACGTTGATGTTTGGTGGGGATTACTGCAAGCAGCGGGATGGCCGAATGAGCGCATGCAGTGGGCTAAGGTGAACGGAAAGCGGAACAGCAGCATTTAAGAGTCACAACAAGGGGCCAAAGCAAGCTTACCATGGATATAACCTTTGTATTATTTGCTATTATTTCTACGCTTCTCGCCATTGTGGTCGCAACGTCGCTTTTTAACGGCTATTCGCCTGCAGCAGACTTTGCAAATGCGCGGAGTTATTTCGGACACAGAGGAGATGGTGTGGCCGGAGGATTAGATCAATCCGGGCCGAAGCAGAATGGCCATGTACCCGATAAGAAGAAGAAGAAGAAGAAGGAGGCGGACGACTGGTGTGAAATCAGCGGGAGCTCACACGATCACTGGGATGTAGTGAAATCTGTGCTTTCTGTAAGTAGCCTGTCTGTAATCCGCCTTTCATTTAGTGTAAACACAGAGCGAGGTCTGCGTAGATCTCCCATAATCTGTTTCACAACTATCCCTCCCACTGAGAGACTCAAATCCAAGTATAGAAGCTCAGAGAAACCTTTAGATCCTTATTTCTATGATTCTCGAATTAAAATGACCTTAAACTTAAAGATTGTGTCCGATGTATTGGTGTTTACAACGTTACATGTGAATACAGTATCAGTGCTGATGCATTAACATGAAATAAGAATTTTAAGGTGTAGCTATTCCTGACAAAGATGTTTCACCTGTTTTGTAGACTGTTAGAAAAAATATGTGGCAACGTGGAAAGCTTCGTATGTCAGTTTAATGGATAGTATTCAGTATAAATTTTGATAAAATGCCTACTTTGAGCCAAAGTTCATCTCAAATGTGAATATTGAAAGTTTTTCTAACTCTTGTCGTAACATTCCTGTTGGTTTTTGGCAATAATTTATAAATAAGAGATGATTTGATCAGTCAAGAAAATGAGAAGTATGAACTGTACCTAGGGGTAGTTGTTTTTTAACTTAATAAAAAAAAAAAAATAGGTATGTAGGTAACAGGTGTGCATCAAATAATAGGTGCTGGGCAACAGCAACAAAAAAAAAGTCTATCATCCTAAACTCCTTTAATTATCTGTTGTGCGTGCTTTGCTCTTATTTTGAAACGCCTAATAGAAAGGATCCATGATACAGCCCCTCCCACCACTCAGGTTATGGCCTTTCTGGGCTGCTTTTAGGGTTTTTAAGCAAGATATTTTGAGGTCAGCAAGAACGTCAGAGCAGAAAGTCTTCAGGTTGAAATTTTTATCATGTAGGGTCTTTAGTTTATAATATAAAGCGCCTTGAGGTGACTGTTGTTGTGGCGCTGTATGAATAAATTTGAATTAAATTGAACTGAATTGAATCAGGAGAGAAGGGTGTCAAATTAACACTTAAAGGGGAAACCTTGGCTTGCTTCAGTCACCTGGGTGGAGAGGTGAGGAATTATGGAAGTGTTAAAGACTTGAATGGCTAAATTTTAGGAATAAGTTGCTAGGCAGTATAAAAGAGGCATATGGCTTCCAGGTCTGAAATGTGAAAGTGAAAGTAAAGCCAATGAAGAAGTCTTTTAAACCTGCATTCTAATAATGGCCACCAGGTGAGGGTGATACATCTGGTTGCACAAAGACTTCCAGTCCTGTAGAAGTCCATGGGAAAACAGCGCTCTGGCTTGACTTCTGTAAACTTTTCTGATGAGCTTATGAGTTCGGCCCCTCATTTTGGGTTGCGACTGTGTCGGATATGCTTACTGAGTGTGCAAATTCACTGTCAGAGCCAATCAGTGACATCACTGTCTGTGAGGGAAACTTTGGAAAGTAATGGTATGATGCTCCTCATTTACCCCTTAATTATCTAACAGGAGGAGGCACACTCCCACCCTCAATCCGAAGAACTGGAAACCCTGGCTGATCGCTCCAGGCCTGGATCTAGGAGTACAAGCTTAGAGGTAGAGTCATCATCCGATGCTTCATCAGGGACAGGCCGAAGGTCACTCATTGGACTTTCTGATACGGAGCTCCTAAAGTGTGCTTTTTCTTATCCCCAAACTGAAGGAGCATCAGAGAGAGCAGGGATGAATGGTATGCACTTTTACTCACTTGGGAAGAGAAAATTTTTTTACATTTCCTTATATGTTTGGGTTTTTTTCCCCAAAATAATCATTTAGTAGCTCCGTTGTTGTTGTTGTTGTTGTTTGGTTTGGGTTTTTTACCAAAATTTGTTCCGTTTCAACAGAAAAGGTGGAATCAAATGCAAATAATTCCTTGAAGTACGTCCCAGGAAAGGCGCGATCCCACCACTTGGAAAAGATGATGACCAAAGAGGAGCTGGAAGAGGAGCAGAGGTCAGTAAAAACTACAAATACGAAAACCAGTTTTAGATAAGGCAACAGCAACAAGCAATTATTATTCTCCAGAACTGTCCATCATGACACTTTGGGTCACAA
This sequence comes from Etia nguti, assembly GCA_015106755.1. Lineage (NCBI taxonomy): Eukaryota > Metazoa > Chordata > Actinopteri > Cichliformes > Cichlidae > Etia > Etia nguti. The sequence continues at coordinate 1,282 of VUQG01021909.1, read as the reverse complement.
GTGAATGACTGTACACAACCTGGTGACCAGAAATCATTTTTATTAAAGGTTCCCTGCAGAACTTACATTAAATTGATTTAACTGCAGTCTTTAACATGGCATAGCTAGCACTGGTTTGAAACAATAATAATACATAACCAAGATTGTCATGCATACTTATGTTACACTACTGTATGTACTGTACATCATATATGTTACTTGCCAGCAAGATCAGTCCTGGAAGTCTAGAAGAAATCCTGACCAGATCCATTCATCGCTAGCTACAGATCAAGGCAGCGTAGTGTCAGTTAACGTTAGGCATTAAAGGCCAGCTTGGGATCAGCTAAATTAAACAAAGGACCCTCAGTTAACTGAATGAATGCTGAGGTTTTAACCTTGATTTCTAATATTTTGTTAGCTAGTCAGCATGGTAGCTAGCTGACCACCCCAGCATGCTTGCACTTGTTGTTAGGAAACACTATCCAAAGCCACATTAATTTTTGTGTTTTACCCATATGTGGAATCTGTGTTGTGCTGGAAGCCGGTCGTTTGTTAGCTTCTGTGATTAGTGAATGTTTTCAACTGATTTTAATTGCTGACTATGTAAGAGAGTGGAAGAGAGGCAACTAGAGAACAAACTCAATTCTTCTTTTAAACAGAAATCAGGCTGTTAGAGCATTTAAGGGGTTAAAAAGGTGCATAGTTCACATTTAGTGGCTTACACTTTATCCTTAAAGCATTATAAAATGTTTTCTTATACCAAATGAACTCATAAAAAAACATCTATTTATAACTTTGCAAATTAAAATCTCAGAATTGGATGTCATCACTCCTTAGATTAACATTTTGTAACTCTAAAAATATTCTTAACTAAATGTGTGTTTTTCATCTATTTAGCTTTGTCAACGCCCTCCTCCCTCTAACTTTACCTACGTTGCCTCACGTGTGGTTGTGCGTCTTTAGACTGACACTCTGAGCCTTCCATCTTTAGCTTTAGGCTAGACTGAGTAAGGTGAGATTGAGTCTTTGCCAGGCATTAGCTGATGGATGAATGGCACGCAACAACAAAAAAAGCAAAACACTTAAAGTTTGGGGGGGTTTGGCACTGCTGGGTGAAAAATAATAGTTTTTTTTCTGCATGCCCTGCTCTTATCATTGCAGGACATACTTCACCACAAACTTTAACTGTCTGTAGTCCTGAAAAAGGAGCAAACTGGGTAAAGTATGACTCATTGTCACCTGCTTGTCCCAGAAGAGTCACTTTCTGGCCATTGCATGAAAACTACTTCAGACTTGCCCTCAG
>VUQG01021908.1:0-18584 GCA_015106755.1 Etia nguti | reverse complement strand
ATGATCATACAAACACCAGCAGGGTCGATTACGGCTATAAAAAGGGGAGCGGAGGCGTGTGAATCACCTGGTTATCATGGCAACTGATGTCGCCCCGCTAGCAAAGAGTAGCAGTCACAGTGCAGACACTGGTTGGCTTCAGAGCAGGAAGTCCTGCTAGACAATACAACTCTGCAGACGTGTTCTTATATGCAGACGTGTTCAGACGTGTAGCCTGTGAGTGCCGCCTAACATCACCACAGTGAGATTTACAAACATGTCTGCACTGACCTGGAACTCTGATTCAAACTTTTAAACGTGCAGTAAGTTGGATTTTGGCCTCTGCTGGGCGGTAGGAAAAAAACTGTTATGGATAATGTGTTATGATTTCTTTGCAGCTACTGCAGCTGCTGCACACGAAGGACATTAACATCACGGACACACCATGTGTTAAATTCTGTTATGTGTTTGTTATGTGCTTATTTTTATTGTAATTCTTTCTCATGGTAATTTCTTTCCCCACCTTTATAAAACCTTTATTAAAAAATATGCGTGAAAATAAATTTCAAGCATGGATACGGGTAAATGCCTTTTTTTTTTTATCAGTACCAATATTCAGTCAATGTGGCACGTTTAGCTAAACTGAAAAGGGATAAAAAAGACCGAATGGAAAATTGAAAAAATAGCATAAAACACTAACTCAATCAGACCAACTGAGAGAAAAAGATACACTAAACTAACAAAAGAGAGTTTTTAGCAATGTGTTAAATAAAATTAAAATTTATGACTGGGCCATCAGAGATGTTCTGGGAGGGAAGTCGATGAAGAGAAAGTTAGCAAACTGTTGGCTAACTCAGGGGCTACCACTGAAAGTTTTCACTCTCATAATCTTATGATGGTGTTCAGTTATTGGCTAAAATCTCACTTTTCCATTTTTTCCGGCGTTAGTTAAATGTAACTTCTCTCTCACCAACCATCTGAAATTAAAGAAAACAGCAGCATGACCTACTAACAGGAGGCTCTTAGGAGCGCTGTGAAAATGAGGTCATGCACACTTCCTGTTAAAAATACTGCCTGTGGGCACGGGCCCTATGGCAGGATTATTACTTTCAACAAAGAGTTTATGTGGCTGGTTGGTTACCAGTCTTTATGACAAAAAGGGCAAATCTATCTGACATGACATTCTGTGTCATATGGTCACTTGAAATAAGAAAAATGAACCCAAGTTCAGATATTCTTCTGGATCAGGGGATTTCTGTCATGCATGATGCAAAAGGAATTTTCAGCATTGGTGAATCCATTTTTCAAAAATCATGGTTGGGCCCACCTAATGAAGGGAAACCAAAGATTCGCTCTCTTTGACTGAGCCATTGGGGCTTCTTTCAAGTTACAAGAACTCGTACAATAACTAAAACATTTTACAGCTTTTGTTATTTCCCCTGCATTGCAACTTAAAGTTCTATAAAGCTGAGGCAAATTGACACATCAAGACTGCTTTTCGAGTCATATCTAGACACAAGAGCATAAAATGAGGGGATTGACATGCAAGAAAGAAAGCTTGCAGTTGTTTCTACGTTTTACGTGCCCATATCCTTCAAGCTGCTGTCAGGTCGTGTCAAACAATGACATCTTTATGGTAGTCCTTGTCATTGAACATTTCTGTCTCAAATTTCAGCTGAATGGTTTACGTAAAAAGTGAAAAAGGAAATGTCTGAACTTCACTGACACAGCATGTGCTCATAGAAGGAAGTTTACTGGGAAAAGTAAATACATCCAGAGGCCGCATGATGTTGACTGAAAGTCTGACATGTTTCGTCTTTGGGTTGGTTGCAATGAAAAAACATGAAGAGTGAAAACAAATCAATGAGTCAGATGCAGGTAAAGGAAACAAGTGCAAACTTTGTTTACCTTCAGTTATGAGCAGATCATGAGGCAACATGATTCTGGGCTCCTCGCATCCTTCCTTGATAGGCCTGCTACAGTCTTTCTCTGTGCCATTTCCTTCTTTATTGATTACGTGTTTCTTTGTGGCAGTTTTTTGTCTTCTTTCGTGTCTTTTTAAAAATAATTTTGGTATTTGGGCATATGTTTCTGGCCATTTTGTGCCAGCTTTGCTTTGTGGTTTTGCATTTCTCTGTGGAGGGTTTCCTACTGCAGTCATTTAGTCACTTTTAAAAAAAAACATATAAATGAACTGGATGGCTCCATTAATCAATGGAAATGAGAACAAGCAGGAGAATATCTGATTGTTCATGAAAGACTGTGACCAATCAATCATACTAAATGTAAATTATTGTCTGTGTTTGGTTTATAATCACATAAAAAGTCTACAAATCGTTGTGCTCCACTTTATTCGAATGAGAAATAATTCATTTACCTGTATGACAGTTCCATATTTGACCACGTCTCCATGGACTTTCTTGTTTTCTGTCTCGTTCTGCTTCTGCTCCAGATTTGATGCATGCTGGAACAGACACAGTTCAATCCAATTAAACACAGCTCAATCTAATTAAACGTCTGCCAGTGAGCCCTCTCTCAGGTTGATGTATAATTTGACAAATAACAAACCACCAACAGCAAGTCTGTAGTCATATTTCTTTGTTGATGTACAAAGGTGCCCAAGAATATCTAAGATATGTTTCGCTTCGGACAAAAACGAAGGGATTTAATAATGATGTCCTCGTAGGCTAGCATGCTAGCCTAGCTTCTTACAATCAAAACCATGTTATTTTTGTACTGGGCTACCTGGACGCGTTGGAAGTGATTGTGCTTCTGCTGAAATGTGTGTGTTACCTGTAGTTTTTGTAGCAGAACCACATCACCAATCTTGTCCTTCTCATGTTTGGCTTGTTTGGCTTTCCAGAACTGCTTCTGAGCCGAGTACCGACTCATAGGACAAACCTTAAACAGGCAGTCTGGAAGATGAAGAAGAACAAGAAGAACTCACTTTCTTTGTTATTACATCACAAAACCGCCTGCAGACAGAAGATAAGTTTTAATAAAAGTTGTATAGTTGTATATTAGATGGAAACGGGAATTATAATAGAGATGCAACATATAGTCAACACACACAAAAAACTTAATGTCATATTTAAGCAGAAAAGGAAAATATCTGATGGACTGGTGAATCAATACTGAAAATAATTGTAACTAATCCTGATGCTGCATGCTGTGTGTTTATGGGCTTAAAATGGCCACAGAAAGCTAAAAGAACATCTGTTATTTCCCAAGGAAATTTTTTTTTTAGGAAGATTTACTTTGAGACTTTAGTATAGATACGCTCAGAATGAAAGGGTTTGGGGTCAACTCAAAGCCAGTCCCCTGCACATGGACTGCCTGTCAACCAGGGGAGCGACAGCAGCACCAAGACCTTCATTTTTTTTCTATATGTCACCACCATTTACCAGTGTCGTCAAGATCCTGATCTCAGTCTGTGTTGAAAAAATAACTCAATGTTGAAACATTAAGTTATTATTTTTTAGGTCATATTTAAGCAGAGTAATGAGTGACTTCCTTTGAAGTATATTGTAATACCTTGAAGATCATCATTATTAAATCCCAAGGAATTTAATAACATACCTGGATAAAATCTGATGGACATTTGTTTTGTTTTATGACACGTAAGGGTTAATAAAAGTATTGAAAAGGTTGATCAGTAACAAAAATATTATTTTGCACTGAGCGTTTCCTTTTGGCAGGCTTCCAGAAATCGACCAACCATGCTGATATTCAAACACAAGCCAAAAAGAATTGTGTGACAAGTGACTGCAAAGCAACTTGTTTGTGTGCTATGGATGCGGAAGTGTCGGACACTTGTGCTCAATGAAAATTCGAGGCATCACCATAGCTGTTAGGATTCATCATGTGGGCACGATGAATGAGTGAAATGTCAATATGTTTTGGATTGCACAGAAGACAGACAGACTTACATTGTTTAATTAGACAAGATAAATAAGCAATTAAAAGAATGCTGGAGAGAGCAGCATTCAGTAAAACTAATACAGTTGGAGCAAAGTGATGCAAGAGTTCAGAAGACGGGCAAATATTGACTCTCCTCCAGCAGATCCTGTATGTTTTCACGCTGTTCCAACTGTGTGTTTGCACAGCAAACAGAATTTGCCTGTGTGTAATCGCTCTGTGTAACATTACTAGGATACAAATGCTGTAAAAATCAGCTTAACGTAGAGTACTAAGCTTTAAACATGGACACAACCATAGAAAATCATATAGTATTTAATTAGGGTGTAATTGGTGGAACAATGATGACATCTGGACTGCTGTCGTTTTTTTTAGTTGATATAAAAACTGGGTTAAAAACATTTGGAGAAACAGCTTCAGCGTTTATATTTCAGAACATGGCTTTATTTATTTTATCTAATAATTCAAATTATAATCTATATCACCTGGTGATATTCTCATTACAGGAACTGTATTGTGTTCTTACTTCAAACAATGCATGTTTTTCTTAATAAATTAATGCATTTACCCACTATTGTTGTGTCCCTACACCTTTAACGCTGCGTCCACACTCCTTTGTGCCTCATTGGTTTTTATAAACTTTCTCATACATTTTTTTAGGTTTTGAAATAGTTTTTATGTGACAGAGTTGTTTGCTGTTTTCTTGATGATTATTTTTAAGACTCTCTGAGATCTCAGTCTTAACAATGTGACCTACTTAACATCATTTTGAATAAAAAAGGAACATGAGGAGTCATAGTTCATGAGGACTAAGACTTATGATAAAGAAAAAGATTATTTATTTGTAAAATTAGTTTAAACAGTATGCACAGTAAGCTTCAGTCCATCAGTCTACCTGTTGAGGCTATACACTGCTGTTATGTCTTCTTTGTTTTGGTATCAGATGGTTATGTTTTTTCCATTTGGACTGCCTTGTCAGCATGCTGTAACCCACCAGTAATGCTGAGTAAATGTGTGAGATGTTTAAATGCAAATTAAAAATTTCATAAGTTTGATCATCAGACACTGGAGCCGCTGTATGTTCTGGATTTTAACTTTTTGCTGTCAGTTACTCTTTGTGGTCCACTTATAAACTGGTTCAGCTGCTCAACGTCCCAGAGTTGAGGAGAGCAGATGGTAAAGTAAGTTTATAAGAGAGAGAAATCATCAGAGAGCAGCTGGTGGAAAACTTCTCCTCCAACGGTCTCTGATGATCGAAGCTGGACTAACATCACATGCACTTCATTTATATTTCATACAACACACTGGAGGTTTGCACGGCTTCACTCGGTCCCATCGTCATTAATCTGTTTATCATTTAAATAGAGCAGCAGACATTTATACCAAATTCAATAAATACCAAAATACCATTACTGATCCAAAACACAGCAACACGACAACAGTCATTCCTACCCCTGAATTTCTTTGGAGGGTTGTCCAAATCTCCAGCAGCTGGCTCAACCACACATCGGTCATCTACCAACCTGCAGACAGACACAGAACAGGAAACATATCGTCAATAATGGCGTCACTCAGATGGAGAGCTAACAGATTCACCCACAGTTTGGGGTGAACTGGGGTGAATTACTGAGAGCCCGACAACATCACGACAAGTAAATATTACATACTTTTCTTATGCTTATTTCTAGCTCCATGATATACAGCAATTATATACATATAAAGCAATTAAAGTAGTTTTGTGTGATTCGCAGTTCAGAAAAATCCTTTATCTTATACCGGGCCTTGGTGAGACCCTTCAGTTCAACCTTTGTCTGAAACAAGCACATTAACCTTTCTTACCATCCAGGTAAGACTAAATACGTGAGTTTTAACCAGATCCCACATTTAAAAAAATTGCCTAGTATTAAGACATGACAGTACGACATTAAGTGGGACTCAAAAAAAAACAAACGAAACATTAACCAAAATCTCATGTTTTAGGTGCTCAGATGCTCTGCTGATGAAAAATCACCCTTTAAAATTCATGTCAAGGACCTGATGAGAATGCAAAAAGTCAGGGCCTTAGTCAGACAGGCTTAGAGACCAGTCAGCAGCAGCCAGGTAACCACTGCTTGTTACGGAAAAAATCCCCAACCAGATAGCGAGTATTTGATGTCTATCACTGTGAACTGCCCAAGTCCAAGTCACTAGGGAAAAAACTGTATTCTCTAACTGGTTAGCAGGTGGTTGCAGAAGGTTTCTGGTCATAAAGAAGCATACAGTGCTGCACCAAAAACCTCCTTGTGATTGGTCACTAGCAGTTTGCCACAATCACCTGTACCACCCTGCCATGGGAAGTGCCCACTCGCAAACACTCGCCTGTTTTTAGTTTCTGGCACTTTCACCAGTTAATGAATACGCATCCTTTTTTTCCTGGTGACCAGAGGCTGCTGAGGGCATCGCTGACCGGTCTCTAGGCCTGTGCGACTGAGGCTGTAGATTTTTTTTTTTGTGGTATCAGAAATATGCAGTGCTGAAGTTTGAAGGTTGTAGAGACAACATTGTAGACACTGTAGAGAGTTAGTCACATGACCTAACAAGCTGAAATGACAGTCGGGTTGAAGGACAGTACTTTGGGGTTTTGTTGAAATGCATTTCCAATTTATATCTTTTTTTCATGTCTTTTTTGGTCTTTTGAACAAGAGTGGCATTGTCAGATATACAAATAAACACCTGTGTTTTGCAAGGTTAAATAATAAATTTAAAAAAAAATTGACTAACTATACGTGGCATTTACTTTGCATCTTAAAAATGTAAAAAAATAAAATAAAATCAGTCCAATACAATCCTGGTAACAAAACCTTAGAAATACAATGGCACTTGAATGAATGAATTAAATAAATAAATACAATACTTGACAGTGCAGCTACGCAGAGATCAGTACACAAACCCAACAGTCAGGCCAATAAACTGATTTCTTTTTGAAATCTGACAAAACAACCAGTGGCATCTGGTGACAGGTCACTGATTAAAGCTCTTTTCTCCCAGAGATGGTCTAACCTGGAAAGTTCTAAGTAGGGTGTGAAATGTCTTGTTGATATGTTAAACAGCAGAAGTACAGTCATTTGAAGAAATGACAGGAAGCAACACTCTGCAGTCTCATGAAGAAGTTTGTGGTATCTCTGCATCTATTTTTAGACAAGTTCTCTCATTAAATGGGTTGGAGGTTTTCAACCAGTGCTGCCAAGACACTAGCTGTGAGCGGTGGCTCTGCCCACATTGATACAGATTAAACTGATCGACAGTGTGAAAAGTGCTCAAAACATCTGAGAGCACTTTATAGTCCTTCATTGTTTTCTGTTAGTTTCCTGAAATTAACCTAGAAATAATAGGCAGGTTAGATGATTTAGAACCAAACAGAAGAATAACAAGACTGGTACTGACCATGCTAACTCCTTTGTACAACCTCCCAGTCACACTTCTTTAGATATCTGTGGGTATGTATCTACAGTGATGTGAAACAGAAAGGTTTCATAGGACTCGGTTCAGCAGTGCAGTTCTGTGAATAAGAACCGGCGATGATTCAGCACTCAGCACCTTTAGCAAGAAGTTCTCTTTTTCTGTTTGACAGTCTCTTGTAGTGTTGTGGAAGAACTTTAGTCCGCTCTTCTTTACAGGGATCTCTTGATGTTTGTGGGCAGTTGTTTAAACACAGCTCTCTTAAGGTTGAGGTCTGGACGTCTGACTGGGCCACTGCAACACCTTCATTCTTTTCTTTTTTCAGCCATTCTGATTGCTGCTGTTCTTGGGATCATTATTCTGCTTCATGACCCACTTTGGGCCAAGGTGGGTGTCTGCTTTTTTCTCGTCTTGGACACTGTTGTTTCAGTTTCTTCAGATGGACTTTCTATATGTTTATGCAGACTGGGCAAGCATGTTGGTTTAGCTTGATTCTGATTCATTAGCATATGCACAGAGGTAAGAACAAACTCGACTGGTGCACACATTTTGTCAATCCAACGGTAATTTTACATGCACACTGTTTTTTGTGCAGTGTGAGAACATTTTCTATACAATTATTAGTGGATTCGTTTGCTCTAGATAAAAAGCCATATTTGTTCAGTCTTTTTCTAATTGTACTGAGATGAACTTTAACATGTGACATGCTAATTGAGGTGTGTCCGAGATTTAGCTCTTGGGTTTTTTGTTATGTCTCTGAGCATTGCACGGTCTGATGTTGGAATAAATTTACGGGGAGAATATTGTGGCATGTTCTTAACACACCTGAATACTCCAAACCACTCCAGACTACTTCTGGTCAGTCATCATCAATATTCTTTTTGTATGTGTGACACAACTATCAATCTGAACCAGCTGACTTGTATTATTTGTGCACCATAAAAATTAACTTCTAGCACGTTTTGTTATGATGGAAGTGACGTCCCTTTATCTATATTTTATTCACTTCACGTTTAAAATCTTTCTAACAAACACAGTGGAAGTGATTTAAGTTTTGGAACATGTAGCAACGATATATATTCCATCTTTGTTTTCTTATTTAGGAGTGTTCAGCGCCTGTATAAAAAAACCATATCAATAAAGGTTGTATTTCCTTTAGTTGACTGCAGTGACACACTCACTGGTTTGTGCAGGCACATTATGAGCTGTTATTATGACAGTTTTCACCATCACCATCTTGGCTGATCTGAGTGAAAATGAGGACACTGCACACACACTGGCTAACATCTTGTGATTAGCATGTCTTTTGCCAATGAGCACAAGTTAGCTAGTTCTCCTTTTGAACCCAAGAATTAGCATACCTTACTAAATAAACTTCATGTTCAGATGCTTTCTGGGGTAAAAGGAGCTGTTCTCCCATACAATGCAACACAGTCTATGGACTACTGCAACCAGAAAAGCTACTGGTGTCCGTTAAAGATAAAGGAGGTTTAAGGCACTTTTTTTAACACTGTCATTAGTAGCATTGGGATAGTGGAAAACATGGTATAAGAACTAAATGAATGTGTCAAAAAATTAGTCCCAATGAGGGGCTTCCTCACAGTCACAGCCATGATTAGATTACAAGTTTCTAAGGAAGCAAGTCCACAAACCCACGAAGAAAAGTGGATCAGTTGGTCCTCAAAATGGAACAAGAGGTTGAGAGACAGAAAAGAACTAGATCACAGATACATGACTAAAGAAAGAATACAAGATCAAATACTTGGATAGGCTAAGGCATGCCAGGACAGAAAGAGAAGGGGATTGTTAAAGAAACATTCAGGTGGGGGGGTTATTTAAGCCTTGGGGGTTGTAGCTATGGAGCTGGAAACTTGCAGTGAACGGCAGTGAATGGAGTCCACCCTATCCATAAAAATGAAGCACTGATTCCTTCACAGACATGCTCCACCCTCTGGTTTGCATCTTTGTGGTGAAGGATTCAAATTGCAACAAGATAATGAGCCCAAACACACAAACACAAAGTGCAGGGTAATAACATCAGCTGGGTGCTGCCCATTAGTCTACCGACATATAACACTGTGTCTGTGTGAATTTGCTGCCAAAACAGGCCCGACTCATCGAGGCATGAACTCCACTAGATCCCTAAAGGTGTGCTGTGTTACCTGTCACCAACATGTTAGCAACAGATCCTTTAAACCCTTTAAGTTGGGAGGTGGGGCCTCCATGGACTGGACTTGTTTGTCCAGCGCATTCCACAGATGCTTAATTGGACTGAAATCTGTGGGATATGGAGGCCAAGTCAACACCTCAAATGCAGAGTTTTCCTCCTCAAAGCATTCCAGAAACATTTTTTCTTTTGTGGCAGGACACATTGTCCCGCTGAAAAAAGCCACACCCACCAGGGGACGCTAAAGGGGTGTACGTGGTCTGCAATACTTTGGTAGGAGCTGCATGTCAAAGTAACATCCACATGAATGGCAGGACCCAAAGTTTCCCAGCAAAACACCGTCCAAACCATCACACTGCCTCTGCCAGCTTAGCTTCTTCTCATAGTGCATCCTGGTTTCAAGTGTTTCTCAGATAACACCTGGTAACGCACGCACCTGACCATCCACGTGATGTAAAAGAAAATGTAATCCATCAGACCAGGCCACCTTCTTCCACTGCTCTGTGGTCTAGTCCTGATGGTTACATGCCCATTGTTGGTGCTTTCAACCGTGGACAGCGGTCAGCATGGGCACCCTGACTGGTCTGTAGCTATAGAGCCCCATGCACAACAGACTGTGCTGCACTGTGTATTCTGACACCGTTCTATCAGAACCAACATTAACTTCTTGAGTGTTTGGGCTACTATAGTTCGTCTTTCAGATCAAACCATGTGCATCAGTGAGCCTTGGCCATCCGTGACTGTGTCACTTGATCAATACTGTTACTTCCCACTGCAGACTGGGGACACCTCACAAGAGCTGCAGGTGTGTAGTTGCTCTGACCCAGTCACAAAATGTTCACTCTCTAATATATCTCAACCACTAACAGACTTTTGGGTGAAATACATGAAATTACTTTGACATCCATCTTGCATATGTACCAAAACAAAAGACCCTCTGCAACATTTTTCAACCTTCCTTGAAGTTTCAGCAGATTACAAAACCTCACTAAGTAAGGTGATGGAGCTCTAACTTTCCATAACCAAATACAGCTTCATCCGTTGGGTCTGTCTTCTCTGTTTTTGGTGATTTTTGTGTTAAATATGACTATTTAAGGATCTGCCGCTGACAGCTGACTATTCAGAGCATGACGTGTGTGTGTGCTCATTAGAGTAAATCCCTGTTACTATCGCTGTTTAGGAAACACCAGGAGACAGACATACAAAGGCCTCTGGCAGTCTGACACACACACACACACACACACACACACACACACACACACACACACACACACACACATGTATTTCCATCATTTCATTTCAGCTTGTAAAATATCTTTATCTTCACCTTAAACTATAAAATCTTTACAATAAAATCTTTTAATTTACTTCATGAAAATTGCTTCATTTAATCTGTGTAAACAGATTTATGTGACTACAAAACACACACACGCACACACACACTTTCATGCACTGAGGCTGCGGTCAGCGGGATTACTTTTGGACTACTTTCAGCAGGATACCAGGTGTGTCACACATCCTATTGTAGGGGCTACTTTGTGGAGATAAAAAGCAATTCCCGTTAATGTAATCATTCCATTTAAGAACGAATCCCTGGTTTAAGGTTGATTTTAAGTTAAGTCTCCAGGAAATGTCCCCTGCAGTGATGGAAACATGTCTACACGTGTAATACACTGACTCCATTGATTCTCCATCTGCTTGTCTTTGATCTGAAGGAAAGTCTTGAAAAGGTGATCTCACCTTTATCATGACTCTATAAAATGACACACTCATTATTGTTGTGCATTATTATACTGAGTGTAAAACAGAGGCTTGTTTTGAAGCTCTCTCATAGCGACCATCATTGTCTGAATCATATTTTGCATTGTGGTGCAAACTAAACCACAACCTGTAGACAAATCAGGTGTCCGCAAAATGACTGTGAAAAGTTCCAACGTCCACGTATTTGTGGCTCATCAGTCACAAAGCTGCTTTTATAAGCTCACTTTCAAACAAACAATCAAACTGAGGAAAGATGGATGGTGTGCAGAGGCTACTGTCGTGTTCGTTCATTCATTTGTTTACTCGGCTGAATGCCAGTGGGTAGGTACACAAATCAGGTTTAGTTCACACTAGCAAAAGTTTATTCACCCTTACATGACAAAGCCAGAGGTAAAGCAGAAAGAAACTAAGACTTTTCTTAGTTTACCCCAGTGATTGATGATACCTAATGAACTTGAAAAATGTCCTCACCATGTCTCTATTTTATATTTTTTATTATCTTTTATGTTCTTTCTATTGAATTCTGTTTTCCTGCTTCTGTCTTTCCCTCTTTTCCTTTCTTTTTCCTTTTCTTCCCTCTGTTTTATCGTTCTCCTCTTCCTTTTCATTTTGCATCTTTCCTTCTTTTCCTTTTTCTTTTCTTTCCTTCCCTCTTTCCTTTGGCATTTTCCAATCCTCTCTTCTTGTCTTTCTTTAAAAAGAAAAAACTGTCCCTAGTTTTGAAAAACGTCCTCCCATTTTGCCTCCCTTTCTGTTTTCTTTTCTCCTGGCTCATCTACTTCTTTTGATTTCCAGACATCCTCTTTATAGTTCTTTCTACTTTTGAAGTTGGATTTTCTTCCCGCCCAGTGATACCGCCATAGCTACAAAAACAGCCAATCAGTCCCTTTGTCTGCCTGTCAGGTGCCTGCATGTCTTTCAGGACATCTGTGCTGTTGATTGCTCCATTCACACAAACTCAGGTGTGCTGACAAAAGTGCTCTGCACCCCTACAACTGACTCCATTTTAAGACATAACATATTTCAGGACCCACATACAACGGCCTTCATACAGTTTATCTAAGTAAGTCCAATCCCTGAACCCCCCAATTTTTTTTTAGCTTGCTGCTATTAAGAATTCCTTTTCAATTTTCACACAGTGTAAATGGGAATAAAATGGGTATAAACTGTAGATTATGATGTTAGAAAGACAGTAATCCGCAGATGAGCCCAGCAGCAGTAGATCAGAGATGTCGATTAATAAACTGCATTGATCTGAAACTGAAATAAGAGCAGCAGCAGTCTAAGTGGAGAGGCCTAGACCTCATCGAGAGACATAATCTCGTAAGTGCCCTGGGGTCGTCTCCCAGTTGGATATGCCTGAAACAACTCATCTAGAGGGCACCCAGCACACATCCTGGTGCCTGAACCACCCCAACTGCTGCCTTGAAGAGTAGCATCTCTATTCTGAGCGACCGAGCTCCTCTGCCAATCTCTAAGACTGAGTACTGCACTTCAACTGTTTGTGTCGGTAATCTTATTTCAGACTTTTACAGTCATAGGTGAGAGTAGGAACGTAGACTGACCAATGAATTGAGAGCTTTTTTTATGTTCAGCTCTTTTTTACCAAAATAAACCAGCACAGCATCCACATCACTGCATGTTTTCACCAATCCATGTCAAACTCCACTGAAATATGAAACATGAAGAAAGCAAAAAAAACAAACAAAATAAACAAAACAAAACAAAGCTCCCACTTAATTCAATGACCTAAATATAGCTCACTATAATACTTGAAACTGAATTCATTTCAGACTTCCATCCATGCTGGACGTTTTCCCTTCACTGGCCTTGGAACTCCAGCAGAACTGGAGGTAGTGGCCGGATGGAGCTCTGGGGGGGTTCTGCTTCGACTGCACCCAATCAGGGGTGGAAACGGTTTGACTGATAGATAAAAGTCTTTTTTAACTGTGCTTCTTTGAGATGGAGAAAATTTTTAATCCAGTAATTTAAACAGTATTTACGTGTGTTTGAATAAACACACACGTTTTCCATGTTTCCCTCCAAGAAAACAGCAAATGAACTGGCAGGCCACAGACTTCAGTGATGTTGATTGACAACTAGAAACTCAGATATCTGAGATAAAATGGCTCTGTTCAAACTGAAAAAACATGCAAAGTCATAGCAAGTTCACCAAAAACAGTCCCAAAGTGGACCAATGGAAATCTGGTGGGTGTTAAGTGGTTAAAATGGATCTTCTCTTCAGAGGGAAATGATGAGTGGATGGCAGGAAGAGCGAAATATCTCAACACAGCTATTTCAATTTGATTTCTTTGCTAATGTTTCTCAGAGTTTCCATTGTACAGAACAATGGAAAGAACACATAACACCCCTGAATCACATCAACAACATCTGCTGTCACATTTCCAAGTAATCTACTGTAAGTGCAGTCAGATTCTCTCAGTAGTGCAGTTCATTTTTCCATAGTACTTATCAATTCTAATTAAATCTTTGCAGTACTTCATGATGTTTTCCACCAAGATCAGGTGAAAAAATGGTGGGTAGTCCAAAATGCTTAATCTCAAGTGGCATCATTCGTGGTGTCATTAGCACCCTGAAAGTCACCTAGCTGTCATGTGACCTATTAGAGCAGTCAACAAGTGGATGTGGAGAGTTAAGTGGTCTATGGTGAATCTCAGCACTCAAGCCTGATTTAGACCTCTGCAGGGAGTCTGTGTAGAGCTTATGACACAACCTATGTAAGTGGCTGACATTGTTGCCGGCATTTGTGCTTGTGTGTTATGTGTTAATTACCGTGTGGTTGTGTTCTGGTGCTTATATGTAACAGCCAATAGAAACAACTCACTGTTGTGTTATTTCTCCCTTAAATTTTTCCACTTCTTTGTATATTCCCCCACATCAATTCTGATAGTTTCAGCAGTCTCCTTCCACGATTTTGCTGATTTGTGAGTTCTTATATTGATGCTGTGATTATTTTTCTTATATTGAAAAGATGATTGTTATTCTCTCGCTGATGAATTCAAAAACTGTGGTGAAGTAGCTAGAAGTTCACAGGAGGATTAAATGGTACTGAACAGGCCGGTCACAACAGTTACTGTTACATTTTTAGCGAGATGCACATCAGGTTATGCCGTAAGATTTCTGGGAGGTTTGTGGTTACAATGTAGCGACGGAGTAGATTTCCCACAGAGACCCTCAGAGATACAGAGACAAACGCAGCTGCAACCTTTAATTATCATTCCTAATATTTACCCATCAAAAACTTTTAGAACACTGACTTGTTCCACACAGATCTCATTGACTAAAGACTCTTTCTATTATCTGAAACGGAACTAAACAGCGAGCATTTGATGTTTTAGCAAAAGCTGCTGTAGAAGAGAAGAAGACAAAATGACAACGCTGTAGTGTGAATACAAAGTGATTATTAATCTCTGGCTGTCTTCCACAGTGTGTCCTGTATTCCTCCCATTATGCCCAAACAATATCATAGTATTGTTATTGATAGTATTGATAGTTGTGTTTTCTCTCTATTTTTGTAGGGTCTTTAACTTAGGCAATATAAAGGGCCTTGAGGTGACTGTTGTTGTGGTTTGGCAATATATAAACAAAATGGAATTCAAATGAAACATTTTCTATTCCAATTTTTCATTTCTGTTGGAAGTCAAACACATAACTGAAATTAAAATTTAACCACAATTAAACTACAGTTTTTTCTTCTGTAAAAGGTAAGAACATTTATTTTACCAAAAAACACTCAAAAACAGCCTGAAGCATCTCTGCATATGTCCTTCAACTATTGTTGTAGTGGCGAGTGTTAGACTCAGGGAGTGCCGCTGTAATTTCTGTTGTTGTTTTGCATACCAGAAAAATTACAAGAAAGTTTTTTCATACTGCTTCAGCTCAATGTTCTCATTACTCGCCACCTGCTTTGAATTAGTGTGCAGGGAGGAGAGCCGGAGATATTTCAACATTTACGTAGCATTCCCCTGTGATCATCACATGATCGCATCCTGAATTTCTTCAGACACGTTGTTCTGAAACTTTCCATTAGCACTAATGTGATCAAGATATAATGTTTATTTAGTAGATCTGCTTGCTGCAAAGAAGACAACTAATCTCTCTGCGAAAGCAAAGATGACATGTGTCTGTAGTGTGTTGTTAGTAGTTGTACTTTACTACTTCAGCAGCTCAGTGCTTCTCTGCAGATCCTGTTTGAATCCTGTTTGTGTTGATCCAGCTGAATTTGACTGTAGGGAAACCAGTAGGTTCATCATCTTCACTCACTGTCTCACTTGGCAGGAACTCCCTATTCAAATGTCTCCCTCCCAAAGTAAAGAGTGAGCAGACACCACACGCATGCCAAAACATCAAAATGTGTCCCTCGAGGTATATAAAACAAAGAAATCAACAACTGTGCCACATTTGACTTATGAGTGACATGAAAGGAGATTAGATTAGGCCTTTCTGCTCCAATCCTCCTTCAAAAGTGTATCGTTATTTCATGCAGAAAACAAAACAGCACCATCCCTGTCTCGGTTCATGGGGAAAATAATCCTGCTTTTAATTTATTCCGTTAGTATATGTATATGACAACAGCTTCATAATAGGACCTCAGTAATGAATGGGTGGCATCATGGTGACTACATCCTCCTTAGTCTATGGGTCTGGTTCCCAGGTGGCCTTTTATTTCATCCTAAAGATGCTGAATGGGTATAAAGTTGGTGCTCACTGAAGCCCACTCAAGTTCTCCCACACAAACTGGAAAAAAAAAGATTGGTGACATAAACTTGATATCATAAATACAGAAACAAATGGAGTGCAGAGAAAAAACTGCAGCCACAACTTGTTCAAAAACTGGTAGCACCCTGGTCATGAAATCAGAAGACACTAAAGCTAAATGATTTTGTTTTCTTACATTTAAATCTTCTGTAAATTGCAATTGTTATTCTAAAAAGGGATTTTGTATTACATACTCGTATTTCTCTATTTGGTTATTTTTATTTATTTTTTGCTTTTTTTATGCTTTATCTTCCCATGTCTGTTTTTGTTCTGGTCGATTCCTATCATTTTCCTTCAATGCT
The DNA here is from genome assembly GCA_015106755.1 of Etia nguti. Lineage (NCBI taxonomy): Eukaryota > Metazoa > Chordata > Actinopteri > Cichliformes > Cichlidae > Etia > Etia nguti. Next base: position 2,240 of record VUQG01021908.1, on the reverse strand, counting down.
TTCTTGGCCAGGTCTCCCCAGAAAGAGAGTTTAAACTTAAAGGAGTTCCTATTTAAATACTAGTTCAATAAAATGTGAAAAAAACCCCTGTGGAATAAACCCTCCATCAAACGGATAAATGTTCAACTCTCACCGTGTTTCTGTTCTCTTTTACTGCAAGACTTTTAGGTAGGTCAGGTTCCTTTTGTTTGATTAAAGGGGTGGAGGGAGTGCAGAAATATTTACTTTTTCTCTTGTCTAAGATGCTAGCATAGGCAAACTACTGAACAGCTAGCAAGTCGACATTAGTGTGTAATGCTAATCCAAACCACAGATGTTTGGGGACTTGACATCATTGATATCCTTTTGATGTTTTATGGGGCCCAGGAGATTTCTTTGTTACAGTACCATAAGTGGACACTAGGATAAAATGGCAGTAAAGGGATTTCAGATTATTGTTGAAAAATAGTGTGCAACTAAATTTTCAAACTTGTTAAAAGTACACTAGAGTCACCTTCATATCTGATACAATAATTTCCAACATTCTCATTTTCCAGCTGCACAAATCTTAACATTTGTTAACTTTCTCTGTTTTATAATGGTATAAACTAAATATGTGGAGGGTCTCGAATACAGATATTTGAAGGCATTTTTTCATAAATGTTTTCCACTTTGTATAAGTCTGAACATGGTGACTTGCATGAAATGACTGAAATTCCTGATATGGACATTTTAAAATCTATCTGACTTAATGAAGATACGTTAAAGCCTCCCGTTAGCTGTTAAAATGATAGAGTGTGAATTTGGACCTGTAGATGAAAGGAAAGGTGCAGAGTTTATTAGAGTCCCTGGGTTCATGCGTAGACCACATGGACCATATGTGTTGGTTATTGAAGTCCCATTCTGAAGCCTCAGTGTTGCTGTGGCTGCTGTTGTGTTGACTTTTGGAAGCCAGAAGTGACCAGTGTTGGGGAGTAACAGAATACATGCACCGGCGTTATGTATTTAAAATACAAAATATGAGTAACTGTATTATGTTACAGTTACCCCTTAAATAGGTGATTATTAGAATACAGTTACTTTGTTAAAAGAAATGGATTGGCGGTCTTTTACTGTTTCACATGTTAGGCTATCCCCTCTCTGATTTTGGTAATTCCACGCATTGCTGGAAACCCAAACAAAACACGCAATAAGAGGCTCTAATGTGAGCGTCCTGTTAATCTTGATGGCGTCAGTCAACATGTTCTCATCCCAAAACGTAACATATTACGCTATGTGACAAATCGTCAGTATATTACGCTTTCGGCCACCCAACACGTCTCTGTGTTACGCCTTCGGAAACAGGAGGAAACATGAGAACCGTTTGGACTGAATCTACACATGTACATTTATTTTACTTTCTCATCATGGATCGCTTTGGAAAACACTATCTAATATGACTGAGGTTGTGGTTAAGGTTAGGGATAAGGTTATGGTAGGATGAAGGTTTGGGCCCCTCCTCCAATTGGAGGTGGGCGGTGCACGGTCCATCCCTCGGTAAGGGGTTTGGACCCTGGAATGTTCACGGCGTCTGCCGTTACACACCATGGTCCAGTCATCAGTCCATCCAACCATTTAAAGTTGGATGGAGGCAAGTTTTTTATTTTTTGCTTTCTAGGATAAGGTTAGGGTTAGGGCTGGAAAACACAGCTGGAACGTGTGTTATCGCCGAGAGCATCATTCTATTGGATTCCATCCACAATCATAGGGACGCGGAAGGTTAGCTTTCGCGTTCCTATGGGACGCCTCTGGACGTGACAAATCGTCGGTATGTTGCGCGTTGGGAATGAGAAAGGTCTCCGTCAGTTACACAATGGACCCGGAGCCAGCACAACAGAGCCAGCAGTGCACGGGCAGGAATGCATTTCCTACTTAGAAATTCCGACACACTTCACATTTAACCTCCTAGGACCTGGCGTCCACATATGTGGACATCACATTTTGGGTTGTCTAGAGCAAAATACTAAATTTTGCTCTACAAGGGCCTGATATCCACTTACGAGGACATTATACTGCCACTGTTCTATCAAAATTTAAAGTGAATGTCCTCATATGTGGATCTCATTTTTCTCAGAAACAAAAATCAGGTAAAAAAAAAATCACATAATTCTTTGTTTTTACATTCATCAGGTCCCAATCAGCCCAAATAGCAAAGAGAAATTAAAAATGCCATGAAAGAGTTCGGGTCTTAGTTTGTTAAAGAAGAAAGGGAAGAAATCTGA
>VUQG01021907.1:35934-50222 GCA_015106755.1 Etia nguti | reverse complement strand
GAGAAGCCCAGACCTCCCTCTCCCCAGCCACCTCCTCCAGCTTGTCCAGGGGAACACCAAGGCGTTCCCAGGCCAGCCGAGAGATATAATCTCTCCAGCGTGTCCTGGGTCTGCCCCGGGGCCTTCTCCCGGTGGGACATGCCTGGAACACCTCACCCAGGAGGCATCCTTGTCAGATGCCCGAACCACCTCAACTGGCTCCTTTTGATGTGGAGGAGCAGTGGCTCTACTCTGAGCCCCTCCCGGATGGCCGAACTTCTCACCCTATCTCTAAGGGAGAGGCCAGCCACCCTTTGGAAGAAGCCCATTTCTGCTGCTTGTATCCACAATCTTGTTCTTTCGGTCACTATCCACAGCTTGTGACCATAGGTGAGGGTAGGGACGTAGATCGACCAGTAAATTGAGAGCTTCGCTTTTACACTCAGCTCTCTCTTCACCACAACAGACCGGTACAGCGTCCACATCACTGCAGCTGCAGCACCAATCCGTCTGTCGATCTCCCGCCCCCTTCTCCCATCACTTGTGAACAAGACCCTGAGATACTTAAACTCCTCCACTTGGGGCAGGAACTCGCCCCTGACCTGGAGTGGGCACTCCACCCTTTTCCAGCTGAGGACCATGGCCTCAGATTTGGAGGTGCTGATTCTGTCCGTAAAATTTATGAAAAGTATCGGTGACAAACTAAATGAACAGGAAAAAAATCTATGAAACAAATGTTAATGCTACTGTTTTTTTATCTTTTGTTTCTACTACATAAAAGTGTCATGTAAATCCACGTAAACCAGTGACTTGATCAGTCAGGGCTGATGCATCATGTAAATTAATGGCTGTGGCATACAAGAATGGAGTTTCTCTAAGTTACAAACCAAAAGAAGAGATAAAAAGGACGACTGGAGAACAAGTTGGCTGCACTGTTGAAAAATACATGAGTTACTCTTATATTTTGCAACATAAATAGGTGCATTTCATCATCCTTACACAGTTTTGGCTGATGACTGCATTGTGGTAACTACAGGGGGTGATGTTTTCATCCCTCTCTGCTACAGATCTGTTGATATCAAGATAAAAGCTATCATCTGATTTGGCTGAGTAATCAGTCAAGTTTAATTTACTGTGATGGATACGCCTCGCTATAGAAGCTCATTTCTAGTATGAAAAGAGAAAAGCAGACATGAAAGTGAGGCAAAAAATGAAAACAAAAAAATCATAAATAGTCAAGAACTGATTTATTAAGACAAAAACTAATAAGTTCAAAATGCCCTTAAACATTCTCTCAACATTAACTGGGCAATTAAAACAAGATAATACATCTGTAGTCAGTTGTCAGCAAGTCAGAATACATCAAAATAACATTTGGACATACTTAATGAAAATAGACTTCATAGATTCAAAGTTTTATAGTGTTCTGTTGAAGGTAGTGCTGTATGATCCGACACCAAGCAAATAAATACAGGACCACCACTGCCGACACCAGTATCGACGATTTTAACCTATAAAGGCTGCCTGTGTAGGGGAGAGCCGTGTGTCATAATTTATGAAATGAAATATCAATCATTTACAAGTTCTGAACACATTTTATTGACGTCTGAATCACTGATTTTTTTTTTACCTTCCACAATAATTAGTTAACACCAAAAAAACTCCACTCTTTTCACCTTTTCATGTACTTCAAACTGGGTTATTTTGGAGACCTGGAATGTAAATGTACCTGTCTCTAAAGCAGTTTGGGGGTGCTGGGGGTGGCTATAGCTCAGGAGGTAGAGCAGATCATCTACTGGTTGGAAGGTTAGTGGTTCGATCCCTGGCTCCTCCAGTCTGCATGTCAGGTATCTTTGGGTAAGATACTAACCCCAAGTTGCTCTCTGATGCATCTATCGGAGTATGAATGTAGTTAGGAAGCACTCAGAAATTTAGAAGAAAGTTAATGTGGCATGTTGTATAGAGCGCTTTGAGTACTCCAGGAGAGTAGAAAAGCGCTATATAAGAATCAGTCCATTCACCACTTTAGGTCAGCTTCTGTTGTTTAAATGTGCTATAGGCTATAAATAAAATCGATGTGACAGTCAACAAAAAAAGCTTAATCTATTTTTTATGATGCATATTTTAGGTATATCTTTTTCATTTTAACACACTTTAGTGGGCTACATACTAAACTTAGTAGATAGAAAAAAGTAGTAAGTAGTAAGATGCTGATATCAGCATTAGTAACGATACTATTGGTATGTGGATCAAGCTGCCCACCTATATTTGAAGGATGTTAATCTAAATAATCATTATATTTTTCTCTGGTAATGCATTCACTTTTTCTATCTCACGCTAGACTAAATTTTCCGAACTGTGATGCCTCCTTCCCGTCCCCCCTAGGCTTTACCTTTTGGTGTCAAAAATGTATCCCACACGACAATCAACAACATCAAGGTACTGTGATTTAACCTGATGATATCACTGTGCGTCAGACTCTGTGGAAACATCCCATATCACTGTCTGAAACAGCTCTTTAACTTCATCCACACCTCCTACCCATCACATTCCACCTGGCCCCACATACACAGGCCTCCTGAGCTCTGTCTTGATGGTAGCAGCTAAGTTTCACAGGCTCACTTTAAATTCCACATTGGTAGCACTGTGTTACCTTAGTGTCATCAGTCATGTTCATTCCTGTCTGGCAAAAAAGTGGAGGAAGTGTTCTTGAGTGTTTCTGTGTGTGTGTGCGTTGCTGTGAATGATCAAAACATCCTGCAAGGTCAAACGAAAATGTGAAATGTGTGGGTGAGAAAAAGATGTATTGTTGGCGCAGTGTGTTGTTAAGTTTGTCATTGATGCTACTTTCTAGGTCAGACGTCTAGTGAGAGGGGAGATTTGAGCTCTCAGTGGGGCTACCTGCAACTAGCTTAAGGTTATAAAAATAAAAGAGTGAGGGCAGGAGAGTGAGTGTGAGTGAGAGAGAGAGAGAGCTGTCTTTGTTGCTTACCTTGAATGTGAGACTGAAGACAGTTTTCGCATGTGGAACCATTTTCCCCAGCCCTAATGACTGCTAATTTCATGGCAAATAAACTAAACAATGATGTCTTTGAGTCTCGCTTCATTTATAGAGCAATGCTACAAGACAAAATCACATTCTTTTCCAGTTAAAGTGCAGCTTAAATGTTCCTTTCTTATCTACCAATCGACCTGTGAGTGCACTCAGCCGGATTTAGTTTTGCGGACTAGTGCATAAATATATATATATATATATATATATATATCTATGTGTGTTGTAACTTAGGGCAGCAGTGTTGTCTCACTGCAGGAATGTTCTAGGTTCAAAGTCACCATCTGGCCAGGGCCTTTCTGTGTGGAATTTACATGGTCTCTCCATGTTGTGTGGGTTCTTACCGGGTACTTGGGCTTCCACCCACAGTCCAAAGATGTGCAGTTAGTGAGGTTAGGTTAATTGATGATTCTAAATACTCATCGGTGTGAATAGGAGTACAAATGGCTGTCTGTCTCTCTGTGTTAGCCCTTCAACAGACTGGTGGCGTGTCCAGGGTGTATCCCGCCTCTCACCTTATGGCAGCTGGGATAGACATGTGAGATGATGGAGAGATGGCAGGTTGTTGGTCTGAATATTTCAGAAACTGCTGTGATTTTCCCACACAAGGAAGTCAAGGGTTTGCAGAAAATGGTATAAAAAACAGAAAATATCCAGTGAGGAGTATAGTCAGACTGCTTTAAACTGACAGGACGAAAAGACAGGACAGAAGAGCGTGTCTCATAGCGCATCACATTGAACCTCAAAGCAGACGGGCGGCAGCAGCAGAAGACTGCACTGGGTGCTACTTCTGAGAACAGGCAATTGAGGCTACAGTTCATATGGGCTCACCAAAATGAGACAATAGAAACATTGGACAAACGTTGGTTTGTCTGACGAGTCTCAATTTCTTTTGGACATTTGGAAGGTAGGGTTATAATTTAAACACCACGAAAGCATGAATCTATCCTGCCATGTACGACAGTTCAGGCCACTGCTTGGTGGTGTGTTGGTGTGAGGAAATTTTCTTGGCACTCTTTGGGCCCCTTAGAACCAACTGAGCTGACCACGTGTACCCATCCCAATGTACCCATCATCTGATGGCTGCTTCCAGCAGGATAATGCATCCTCTTAAAGCTTTAATTATTTCAAACTGTTTGCTTAAACATGGAAGTAATTTCTCTTAAATCGGCCTGCACAGTAACCACACTCAACACAACAGAGCACCTATAGTGTTACCATATTTGGTCTTTAATGCTACCATGAAGAAAGGAAAACTCGGTGGGTGACGTTTTAATACATGAATTTAATATTAAGTGCATCAAACACACCATGAAATAAATGCTGATTGTACAATATAGTGCCAACAGAATAATAACATCCACAGTGTTGTTTCCTATAAATCTGCTTTCACAACACATTTCTTTCTGCCACCAGTTACTGACTCCCCCGGCAAAGTTAACTGTAACCTACCCCTTACTTACTTACTTATGAACATCTAAAGTAACTGTGGAAACTATACAGAGAACATGGAAATTATCTGTTGCCAGTTTTAATATAAGGGTAAATGTATTTTGATGGGTTAAAAAGTTTTCCATTTCTGTTACTGTGAAACAGAGCTGTTATTGCATACCAAAATGCTTTTACGGTTTACTAAACAACAATCTGTGTGTATGCGTGTTTTCACTCTCACTAATTTTCCAAGGAGCAACGGTGCAACTGTGACCAATAAAAAAACTTGATGGTTAAAGATAGATGGTAGGTTTCTTCCAAGCCAGTGTCTTATCTCTCCAAGTTTAGCTCGAAATACATCTTCCATCATAGCTGACTTTTCCACACTCATCCTCATATCTGTTGATGTGTGCTGTGCTACAATAGTGTGTGCAGGAATGATCAAATAATAGTAAGACATTAAAGTTCAAACAGCACACAAAACAAAAATTGATTTACATAACCAAAGTCACTTTTAGAAAGTGTCAAGAAGGAACCACAAACACATTGTAAACTCCACTCCCTTCAACCTCCCTGATAAATGCTATTGAATGTTGTGATACCGTGACCTACACAGGCATTTTCCCCACATGATTGCACATCATGGGTGAACATGTCAAAACAGCTCTGAGACAACTCGTAACAACCAGGGCCTTCCCGTCAACCTCTAATCCAACAATTAGAGAAAAGGCCAGAGAGATGGAGCAGATGCTCCATAAATGGGAAAGGCTGAGGGAGTCCTGGCCATCAAAGGTATTCCTAATCTCTCTAAGGAGGATGACCAAGGAGAGTAAGAGAACACCCGTCCTTTTGTAGTACATACTGATTTCAAATAGTGTACTGATAATTCATGTGGCTAATTTTAATCAAGATGGGCTGCCAAAATAGTTGAGATTGCCTGTAAGAGGGTCACTATGAATCTAGTAAAGTGTTTATTTAATCAACGAACCCTTTCACCTTTCTGATATTAAAACTAGAGGATCTACGTTAACCAACAATCAAATAAGCATGTGTACCTGGTCATTAGAAGAAGAGTGATTTATGATTTTGGAAGACTTGGTGGGACTGAATATGGCAGTGCCCTGTTACTGAAATAACAAAGCTAAACAGGAGACCTAAGCCATCAAGACGTTCTGCAACTTTGCCCATAAAAACCATCCATCCATTCTCTTCCACTTCTCCTTATCAGGGTCACGGGGGCTAAAGCCTATCCCAGCGAGATTGCGAGAGCTGGCTTCGCCAATCTGACGTAGGGCTAACACAGAGAGAAAGACAACCATTCACACTCATATTCACACCTATGTCCTATTTACACATGTTTCTAAACTGTGGGATTAAGCTGGAGTACCCGATGAAAAAGCTGGGGAGAACATGCAAACGCCACACGGAAACACCCCGGCCAGATGTTGGGAGTCGAACTCAGGACCTTCTTGCTGTGACGTAGCAGTGCTAACCAACATGCTACTGCACTGCAAAAACCTTATCTGATTTAAATTTAGCTTTGTACTTTGCATACTGTGCACAACATGTACACGTTGGATGGGGCTCTTTGTTTGCTTATTGTATTTTCTCAGGTATGGGAAGCGATGCCCTGAAATTTTATGTAACTGATCCTCTCAAGCAGCCACATAAACAACTTGCTTAAATGGTATTTGCATTAATTTTTTTCATTTTAAATCCTGTCTACATACCCATAGGTATATGTTTAAGTTAGCTTTAGGATGAACTCAGGCCAAACTCAGGCCAACAAACGCATCAAAGGAACATAGCCATGGTATCCTAACGAAAATAAATTGAAATACAGCAAACTACCTCCCTGCCTAGGAGAAAACAATGTCAAAAGAAATGGAAACCCACCCCTAAAAACATAGTGGCTAACAAGCAAGGTACATGGTAATGGCTACAAGCTCACATATTGGCTTCTGCTGCATCTGGTTCAACTGGAAAGATCATATTCTTCTTGACTTTTGGACAGAACAAAGGAACTGGTCATTACCTCATCAAACACTAACAAAACAAAAGAACCACATGTTTGTTGAGAGCAAGATAACTGAACAGGTCCCACACACACGAAAAAGTTAGCTTTGATGAACACAATGCGAATATCTGTGTCTGCTCCACACCATGACGCTTCATCACACAGAAAACTGTTACACAAAAATAGACAGAACACTGCTCTTTTACAAAAGCATAATCTAACCCACCTAAGTGCTATTTGCCCTTTCTCATGACTAGTGTTGGGATTGCAAGGAAAGAATGTATATCACAACACTTTGTTGGTGTTGTGTTAGCAGCAGTGGATAGCTGCTTGTGGCCTGGTACAAACCAGCTAACCCGAACACTGGATTTTTAAAGTATTCAAAGTGAGGCTATAGTGCTTACTAGGAATACACCAGTCTTAGCACATACAAATGGGGTCACACAGGAAGCAACTTGCTCAGTGTATATCACTGTAGCTGATGGTTGGTATTTAGTGGACACCACTTGCGTTGATAAACATCTGAGGAACATACTGTATCACCCTGCCATATGTCAATCAGTGGCATCCTTTGCTGTTGCTCACTGTGTTATTAACTGTTCATGGCAGGCCAAAATGATCGACACGTCACTGGGAGATGTCCTGATGCTCTGGACAGGCAGTCCACCACTGGTCACTTTGGTGAAAGTGTTACTAAACAGACTTTTGGACTTGTTGGGTGCTTATCTATTGCCCCAGTGAGATAGCTACCAGCTATTTTTTTTTTCCTCAGAAAAATAGCGTGTAGCTTTCTGAAAAAAAAAACAATGTGAATTTTACATATTGTCTTTTCCAGCTAGCAACATTAGCACTGTACTCTCTGCACTGAATCATACTTGTTATTGATTTCTGGCTCTCTTCCACAGCATGTCTTTTATCCTATCTTCCTTCTTTCACCCCAACCGGTCGCGGCAGATAGCCGCCCCTCCCTGAGCCTGGTTCTGCCGGAGGTTTCTTCCTGTTTTTCCTTCCCACTGTCGCCAAAGTGCTTGCTCATAGGGGGTCATATGATTGTTGGGTTTTTCTCTGTATGTATTATTGTAGGGTCTACCTTACAATATAAAGCACCTTGAGGTGACTGCTGTTGTGATTTGGCGCTATATAAATAGAACTGAATTGAATTGAATAGTTAATCCGTTTTAAACAAAGCACTGGTTAGAACATATCCACCAAGAGTTTTGGAGTCGTTCATCTGTCCTAATGATGACGCACTTTGTCTGTGGTAAGACTGAGAGCCTGTCTTTATACTTCGACATATAAACATAATGTATGACATAAAATACAAAACAGTTCTCTACACTTCAAACAATGCGGTCAATTGCAATTTCAGAATCATGATCGGTAATTTTGCACTGGCAGATCAACACACGTGCCAACACAAATGTTTGTGCACTCCAAAAACAAAAAACCCTTCCAGCCATCCATTCACCCCCTGTTTACAAATGTGGTCGCCAATGAGCTAAGTTCAGGCTGCGTGTCCTTACTTCATTATTACCTGTCCATCAAACACTGTGGGCGGAGCTCTGATAGCTTCTCTCCTGAAATAGATTTCCTGTTTGATTGTGTTTTCTATGCTACGTTCAGTCACACAGCAAGACTTAAATTTGAATTTATTTGAAATATTATACAGATTCTTGATTTTTTTCTGGCCTTGCCTCTTGTCATTTACTGTTCTTTAATTACTTAAACAATTATTTTAACTTTTTAACCAATTGTAACTTCTGCACCCGCCACTCAAGAAGCCAGCTTTTAGAAGGGGATCTTGCTAAGCGAAGACAAACCTATGTTGGTCCCTAAACTATCATCAAGTCTATTCCTGCTTTTCAGTGGGACAGCAGTTCTCCAAGGAGTGCTGAAAACCGGATTGTTTTACACACACCTGTTTCAAAATGTCACTCAGCTACACGCTTGTCTCAGAGGGAGCGCAGTTAATCGCTGATTTGGCACACTTACAGTGACAACATACCAAGGTCCAGTTTCAGGAACTCAGTCGCGCACTCACAAAACATACTGTCATTCTTATAGTCTCTCACATGCTTCTCTCACACGCTTCAGACTTGGATGCACACAGATACACGCACACACAATTAAAAAACTCAGACTTTTGCAGAAACATGTACATTATGTTAATGTCACAGGCACACAGCATATGTAACAGACACTGAGACCTCATGATGAGACAAACAGTCCCTCTGCTCCGCAGACATCTTTGATTTTCCTCCCACTGTTGACTCACAGTCAAACTGTGCGAAACACATAAAGCTGCGTTTTCAAAGCCAGCCTGAAACGTGCAATTATTTTCAGTTGCCTGCGAAAAAAAAAGAAAGAAAAAAAAAAAGACCCACAGTTTGTATATACTGGAACGCTTTGTGAAGCTTTGTGGCTTTGACTGAATGGGAAACAATTAAAGAACTTTTTGGCAGCACATGAAGCCAGACAGCGATAAAAATGGCCAAGCTTTTCAGCATGGGCGAGGCTTCTCAGTTTGGCCTGTCAGGAGGTCTGAGAATCTTCCAAAAAACTTTCCTCCTGGTCTCCCCGGGTTTCATTATTTAGGGACAAAAATACAAAAGTTCTGCTGCTGTACTCATTTTACGTTTGTTAAATATTAGTTATTAGAGCTAATTTACGTGGAAGGCATTAATCATGCTGTAGCTAGCCACTGTAACGTTGTAACTGCCTGCCTTATTATGCTATTTTCATTCATGTGTCTTTTAGAGACTCCCAGTGGTCTCTTTCAAATCTTGAGGCAAGTGAACTAATCTGACTGTCGTATTGAATATTTTCTGTGTAGTGATTAATCTCTTTTTGGGCAGGTTCCACAGACAAGGCTCAAGCCTAGTTGCAAAGGCTTGTCCTAAAATAGCTATAGTTTTAGCCTGTTCTGGATTAAACAGATCCAGTCTCAAGATGGGGGCTAGAAGATACTCTGGGCCTACGCCGAAGCTTTAATTAATCCTTCAAGGTGGCAGGTTTAACTTCAGCTTAGCAACATTTGTGAGGGATCATTGACAACCCTGGGTATTTAAATGAGCATTGACATGCACTGCAAAGACCTGCCTCATGACTGCTCTAGTTGTTGAAAGGATGATTCTATTGAAATTTTTGACTACATAAACTTTTCAACATTTTATAACATCTGGAATCCATCATAGTGAAACTGGTTTTATGTGTTGCCAGAGAAACAACTGTGTGCAGAATTGTCTAATAGTCTGCAGGGCCTTTTTGGTTTTTTTAATAATGTAAATTTTTAGAGAAAGATGGTTCCAGCCTCTTCTTCTGAGGAAAATAAAAAACTAAATCTCAGCTGATGGAGAGCACGATTGTGTATTTTTGTTTTGGAAAACTATGTGTTTTTAATGTGCTGCCACTCAGTGCATTTTTATGAGCGCGCTTGTTGCAACAGTAGAACTTTGGTTCGATAAACTGATCCTCGAGTACAAATTCATGTGTTTGTCACCCTCCTAACTGGTGCGCCTTCTTCGTCCTCAGAGACTACGGGCTCTTTTAATGTGAAGATTTCTGTTTGGTAGCGGTGTCATAGCTGTGTAACCGGCTCGTAACACCAGTGATGATGCTCGAAATCAAGTTTGGGGCATCCCATGCCTGATGATGGTGCTGTTCCTTTGAAGTCAGGAGCCACACCACAAAGAAGCAACCAAGTGACACACTCACAATGTCAGCAGTTTCCATGGCAGTGAACCAACAATCCCGAGGCGCACTTCCCTCAAATTCTTGAATAGTTTCAAGGGTTTGTCACCATGGTAGATTGCCCTGATGTTGGGTAACTTTCTGTCTCCTTTGAAATAGGAAACCTGCACAAAACATGTCATCGGGCTAAATGATTTATTTATCACAGGGCTTTGGTAACATTTCAAAGGTCTCCTCAGTAGATTTTGCTCGCTGCTCTGTGCAGCCATATTTGATAGCAAGGCAATTGCAGAGCTTGCCTGGTGAGAGGCAACCTGTCATAGCCATTTCAAACTGACCACAACTGCTCTCAGACCAATGGGAAACAGGTTATAAGTAACTGTCTAATTTATAAACGGAGAAAGACTGCCAACTCGTTACAGTCTGAGTCAGTCTGTGCCAATGAATGCAACTTTTCTGTGCAACATCTCTTTGCAACAGTGGGCTGAATTCAGCTGGTTGCCAAATGGTTTTATTCTGTTTATATATCCATATAACAGAAAGCTTGCCAAGTGCCTATGCCATTTTGCAGTTAACTTGCCATCGAACTACATCACTATTTTCACATTTATGAAGTTCTGGCGAGATGCTGAATGTCCTGCCAGAACATTCACAGAAAAATACATTTCTGTGTATGTAGACGGCAACAGATTTGTAATTTTTGCCATTCGTCACTATGTTGCCGCAAACAGATTACTTGTAATTGACCAATTCGACCGTATTTAATCACAAACTAATAAACAGGTAGTAGACTGACTCTGTCTTATTGTTGTTTTATCTTCTTGAGGCACCAAAGTTGCTTTGACGATGGCAGCTGACTGCACGTGGTCGGAGACCTGGACCTCACCTTCAAAGCAACCATTTGAAAGACAAGGAAATGGCAAGTTCATTGCACTTTTGATCTTGTTGTTGTCTCCAACCACTGTTTCCCCTAATGTGACTGCAGCATTTCTCAGGGAACATAACGTAAATGCAGATGCAGTTCTTTAATGTAATTTTTTCCTGAAGCAACTGTTTCTCATCATTTTACACTTGATAACATGTGCACTGTTTTACTCTAAAAGATACAGATGTGTATCTGGCTGATTACAAGACTCACCACTTCTGCTTTAGAGAAGTGAAAAAAAGTATCCATCCCTTTATATCTGCTTTGCAGTTACCCCTCCTCGACTCCAGCTCCTCCTGTGCTGAGAGGTGGATTAAAGGTCTAACAGGAGCCTAAAGTGGGAGTGTGAGTTTGATGAACTGCAGCTGAGACTGTAGTTAGCAGAGAGCAGGGAGGAGAAACAGAAGGGAAAAGGAGAAGGAGAAGAAGGGGAAATAGAAAGTCAACAGGAGGAGGAGGAGGAGGAGAAAAGTGGGGGTAGAGGTTGTGTGCGTAAGTATGTGTGTGTGTCTGGGGGATGGCGTGGAGTGGAAAGCGTCCAGTAGCACAAACACCTCTGAAACAGAAACATCCATTTAGCAGCAAAAACAAGCCCCCCTCACAAGACCTCCATGAATGGGCCACTTCAGCAGGCCAAGGAAGTTCCAACGAGGGGCAGGATGTTCCCCTCAGGACGCACTTGAGACGGGCTGAGGGCCAAAAGCCTGAATACATAGACCCCTCTCTCTCCCTCTGTCACTGTCCAGCTTTGCCCTCCCACCCTGGCCGTGCCTTCAGTACCCCTCTGAAAAAATCTTCCCCTCCTACCAGCCATTTACTGAGCTGCAGCCAGTGAGGCGGCGAGGGAGGGCGTGGAACCATGCTCAGCAAACAAAGACAGAGAGGCACAGACTTTACTTGATTAAAGAGCAGTTAAGATGCTATGAGAGGCTAATTTGTTCACTGTGTGACAGAATCAACAGGAACTGGGGCAAAAAATCTCTGCTCACTGCATTTCCTGTTGCAGATTAAAGGTGTTATTCAAATTCTCAGCATCTTTAGTTTCCCTCTCTGCATGCTGGACACATACCGTGTCATAATAATGTGCACATTTTTCACACTTTACTTGGTAAAATTAATTTTTAACAGTCAGTACTAGCTTTCTGAAGAAAACAATTAATTATTGTAATTAAATTGTAATTACACACCTTCACAGTTGATTTACATACCTGAATGGTACTGGTTTAAGTTTAGCCCCGACCCCGGAGAAGATGAGGTCATGATATGCAAAGAATTTCTTTGTCATAGAGCTAACTGGACACACTCTATTACAAATTAAACATCACCACAATAACCACTGCAGTCACTGTCTTTGCTCGGCATCCTTGGTTTGCTGACTTGGCTTGTTAACCAATCAGCATTTGACTTTCATACAGCGCCATTGTTGCTGGACAACAGAAGTGCGTCTCTGTGTTGGTTGAATTCCCATAATCCTTCTCTGTACATAGCCAAAGAGCCTCTTTATGCAGAGTGGCATAAACACTTGGTCTCTTATTTCTCTTCAAGCTCCTTTAAATAAGATAATAACAACCTACTGAGTCCACTTGTCGATGGAGATATTCGGGAATCTAAGGAAACAATGGCATCCAGTTATCTGTAGTTGCTTTTTACTTGGCTGAAGAAACGTGTTTAGGTATTGCTAAAGACAGTATGGCAGCATGGTGGTGCAGTGGTTAGCACTGTTGCAGCACATGCAGTTAGTGGGGTTAGGTTAACTGGTGAATCCAAATTGCCCGTAGATGTGAATGTGAGTGAGAACGGTTGTCTGTCTCTATGTGTTGGCTCTGTGACAGACTGGTGACCTGTCCAGGGTGTACCCTGCCTCTCGCCCTATGGTACCTGGGAAGGTTACAGACCCCCCGCGACCCTGAATTGGATAAATGGAAGAGGATGGATGGATGGATAAAGACATTAGTCTATTTATAATTATTATAAGTCTATTTATGTAAAAATCAGTGACAAAAATGACAAAAAATGTTTGATTCACACTTTTGTAAAACATTTTTGTTTTCATGATTTCATATTAAAAAATAGCATGATGGTCATTTTGTAAATTATGTTTCCTTTTAGAGTAAAATCAACTTTCAAAACAGGAAATGCTTGGCTACCCTACGATGGCTACCTCACGATTGATAAGTTGCTATCAAGTTGGCCCCTTAGTACCAACTGAGCATCATTTAAATGACACAGTTTAAATGAGCATTGCTTACCGTGTCCTTTAGACCACACTGTTATCCTGACATAACGCACCATGTCACAAACCTCAAATCACCTTAAACTGGTTTCTCAAGCATGAAAATGACTTCGCTGAATGCAAATGGCCTTCGCAGTGATCAGGCCTCAGTCCACCTTTGGGATGTGGTGGAACACGAGATTTATATCATGGATGTAAACCGACAAGTCTTTAAAATTTGTCAGGAATGTTTCCAGGACTTTGCAGAATATGTGCCAGTTCTGAAGGCAAAATGAGGCTGACCTGGGTACTAGTAATGGGGACGTAGTAAAGTCTTCAGTGAGTGTGCTTCTTTGCAGCAGCCTTCTTTGTCTTAAATGTTAAAGTCTTGCATTTCATCCCTCAGTTATGTAAGTTTGCGTAGAAGGAAAAAAAGTCCCGCAATCTGCGTCTGTACTGACAACGTTCAGCCGAAACAACCTGAGACAGCGGGCAAACAAACATGCTGACATGTGTACTTTTGTGGTATTTTAGGTCCATTTCATTGACATACACTTCCAAACTTCTAGCATGAATCATAAAATCTGTCTGGGGGTTTTTAATGTTTGACTCGTTTTCTGCCGCGGGAACAGTTTGTTTTGCAAATTCATACTCTTAGCGACAGACACACTGCTGACAGCAAACGCTATTATAACATGTTTATTGAAAACGTTTTTTTTTTTTTGACAGCATAGTTTGTCAGGCACAGAGACACATAGAGAGAGAGAGAAACTGAGAGAGAGAGAGAGAGACATAAAGAGAGAGTTGTGGAAAGTTGTTTGCTCAGAGGGGGTGTGATGGTGGAATGTTACAGAGGATTCACCATGAGCAAAACAGGTACGTTACAACAAAAGCTGCGAATTACACACACACGCGAACAAAAAAAAAAAAAAAAAAAAAAAAAAAAAAAAAAAAAAAAAAAAGAAAAAAAAACACTTAAAAA
>VUQG01021907.1:0-34112 GCA_015106755.1 Etia nguti | reverse complement strand
TCAGCTAGACAGATGACTGCATTAAAAAAAATGCTAAAAAAATACAAAATAAAAAGATGGATCTATCCATCTTGGAAATCCCATGATCCTTCCCTGCACGTGTAAACCTCTGCCTGCCTACATTCACCAGTGCAGTATTTGGTTCAGAGATCTGAAGAATTTGATAAAATAGACTTTTAAGACTAATTTGGCACTTTTCTCAACAAATGGAAATTGTAGAAGGACCCACCACAGACTTCAGAGTCTCATTCAACAAACCAATATTTATATATTTATATATATATATATACTGTATATATAGTTTCTTTTGTTGCCGTGTGATCTGTAAGTCGCACAGCATGCCTTCATTTCAGTATTAATACTACAGAGCAGCGAAAAAATCTCAAGCATTTGGGCAGAGTGTTTTTTTTCCTCACACTAGAGCACAAAAAGATGTAACAGCTTTACATTTCTGCTTTCAAGCTGATCTTTTCATCCGTGAAAGTGTACACAAGCGCTCAGTGTTTTGAGACTGAACACAGCTTGTTAGCGCTGACCCTGTGACCTTTAAGAGTTAAGCAACTGAAGCCTTCAGAAGCATGTTTAAAAAAAAAAATCCCCCTTTAACTACGTTAAATCTGTTCAAACAACACCAGCTACAGGTGATGCAACTTGAATTCCTGGATCTTTTTGGTCATTTTAGACTACGGAACAAGTGACATTTAACAGTTACACATAAAGAAGCCCATTTCTAACCCTCTGAGGTGTAACTCATCATAGCTGCTAATCTTAACCCTAACCCTATACATAAAGAAAAGCAAAACTGTCAATACAGGCTGAGGCCAACACCTTCATGTTTGCAGGTAAGATGTTGCTCTGACACCAACCTTTGTGGTCAGACGTAAAAAATGGCACTATAATGCCAAAACTTGGAAGAACAATTGATCCAGATGGCTGCCCCTCCCTCAGCCTGGTTCTAGCAGAAGTCTTCCTGTTAAAAGGGAGTTTTTCCTTCCCGCTATCGCCAAGTGCTTGCTCACTTGTCTGATTATTGGGGTTTTCTCTGTATTATTGTAGTGTCTTTACCTTACAATATAAAGCACCTTGAGAAGACTGTTGTGATTTGGTGATTAAATAAATAAAATAAAATTGAATTGAAATAAAGAAGCAACCACGTTATTAATCTTTTCATGGCCTGAACAGTAAAACAGTTCAAACAGGAGGATTTTTTTTTCCTTTACAAAGGGTCTGAAGGCTTCTTATGATTCACAGCTAGTCATTGTTGTTGATGTTCAATATTTTTTTAAGTACTAAAAGGTCTCCCCGGTACGTATCTCCTGCTTTTTCTTGCCCAGCAAGAGTTAATCGTCGCTTTGATACCGCAAACGTTAACTTTTCAAAACCAGAACTCAGAACTCATTGGAAACATCCGGCTCTCCTCAGCAGGAGCCTTCAGCCTTCGTGAATCCTCCTCTGGCAGTCAAATCACACTCTCTCGCTCTCAAAACAAAACAAATCAAAAATTATCTTCGTGTCATACATTCTAAACTGTAAACAAACCAATAAAAAGATGGATCAGAAACCAGAGGAGTCTGCCAGTTGTGAAAATAACATCGCAGTTCGGTTGTAAAATAAGTTACAAAAACAAAAGAAAAAACCCCCATTGAAATAGAAATCTTTGCGTACAGTACTAAAAATCCTAAACTAGACCTTTCGAACTTAAGAACCACATGTTAAGTCTATAAATATCTTTACAAATATACACGTTAATTACTCAAATAAACCTTTTCTGATTAAGTGTTTTACACGTTCATGACAGTGTCTCCTAGATTGCAAAGTTTCCAATCCTAAAACAATATCTTAAAAAATGTCATTTTTTGTCTTTTAAGTACACGGCTCACGGCTGTGAACAGCAATATGATACATATTTGCATTTATATATTTACAATAAATCACTTTGTAGATACATTTTTAAAAAACCCCTCATAACCTCGCTGTTCTTATTACTGAATGGCCCTGAAGCTTTGCCTCATATTTGATGAGGAAAATTTGTTCCATGATTATCACATTACATTTTCTTTTTTCCCAGGAAGCTAAAATGCGGATGATGGCGTACACATTCACGAGGAAACGCTCACGTGATCCTCTTTGTTGCTGAACGTCTTCTAGTTATTCTGCGGAAGAACAAATCCCGTCATCGAGTTCATGCTGGCTTTGCTGGTATCTTGTTTATCGATTTTCTTTCAGATCGCTTTATTGCGATAAAAGGGCTCCGTGTAGTAAAAAAAACAAACCAAAAATCGGAGGACCCCCACCCACTGGATCTCCAACAAGTCACTCATCAATGCCCTTCATTTCCTCCTCCTAAATCCTTTTCTTATTCAGTCTCAGGAGGTTTAATCCCAGTAGGCACGGAATGGTTTCACCCCACAGATTGTCCGTAACAAAAGACTGGCCCGAGTACAAAAATATAATTTCATTTCTGAAAAGAAGAACACAAACATGGTTCAATGGCAAGAAAAAAAATCCTTCAATGTTTAAAGAGAGTTCTTGGGGATGAGGAGGAAAAGAAAACACGAAACAGAGCTTTGTCCGAGAGTTTAAGACAAATCAAAAAGAGCTGAAGCACTGTGGAAGTATTGCATGCCGAGTTTTCTTTTTTTTCTTTTTTGTCCCTCTCCGTGTCTTGAGGTGCTTGAGTCAGTGAGAGGTGATATTTCTGTCACAAACTGTGAGAAGAGGTTAATCTCCGACCTCCTCCAGCACAGGTTTTATGTCCTAATCACCCCATTACTGGGAAGCTGTTTGGGAAGACAGGGCTCGTCAGGCAGCGGGTCGTGGGCGAACACGGAGTCGTCCCCTGAGGAGCAGGTGCTGTTGGAGTCCTGACAGGTTGGCGAGTACTGCTCGAAGGGCACCGACAGGTCCAGGTACTCCTGTCAGAGGAGAGGTCAGAGGTTAGACTCTGGTGTCACAGTCAAACTTTTTCACTTTTTGGTGGTCAGATGATTGGAAAAAAGTTTAGCATATTATTCCAGGTCTTCAGAATATGAAATAATTTGGAAATGTTATGCTGCTTTACATTGTTCGGGCAAATCCAAGACAGCAGACCGCCTACAAACTAAACTCTTTGTTTTCAACTTCACTCGCATGCAACTGTAAAAATACACCCAAACCTCTAAAGAATTTCTCATTGCGACTCTTTAGCAGTGTTTTTATGGTTGGGTGAAGCAATAAGCTGCGTGTCCTTTCATTTCTGGTGTTGTGTGTGTTCTGCAGCTTTGCAGGGAGACTTACATCTGTGGAGGTCATTGATAAAATCCGGTCGTGATCTTCTACCAGCTGTCTGAAGGTCGGCCTCTGCGATGGCACAGCGTGCCAACACTCCCTCATGATCATGTACCTGGAATCCCAACAGTGAGGCTTTTAGTCACGCTGCATCTCGTTCGCTACATTCTCCGATCTTAGATGGTATGTTTTTACTGTTGTTTTTAACGGTCCAGACATAACACACAAAAAGTGCTTAAAAGGGGCCTATTAGGCTCATTTCCAGCTCCTTATTTTTATTCTTAGCTTTGAGTGATTCACAGTTGAAAATAATCTCATATCTATGTTGTACAGGGCCAACAAGCTGTTTGGTTCCCTTATACAACCATATTATAAATACAGTATTTTAATGAGAGAACAACTCATTAATACATTGAAACCCTCCAAACAAAAAAACACTTCAAAAAAGAGGTATAAAGTTATGGTTTTCTGGGAATGTCAGCGAATGTCTCTGTTTAGAAAGTTGCTACTTCACATTTATTCAGATTTTGCAATTAATATTCCAAAACTGGAGGTACTTGGCTTTGATTTGCATCAAAAAACACAGATAACACGATAATAATTTGTATTTTAGGTACTATAACAATCCTGTGAAATTAGAAATATGTTATTGAGGTTTATATTAGTGAGAAAGCTGGATAATGGAGAATGGGTGTGCAGACCTTGTGTATTTTTTATAGTATTTCTTGGAAACTTGGATATTTAATATGAGCACCCACCATTGAAACAGTATATATATGACAGATAAACAGAATATTACTGAGGAACATAACAGGGCCCTGGTGTAATCTGTTGTTGTTTGGCTCATCTGGACAGCTTCATGTAAACAAAGGTAACACACCTATACGTATACAGACACCTACAGTTCATGGGTGCAGTTGGCAGGCTTGTCCATTCGATGTCCTTCCTTCAGCAGTTTAAAGAGTTCTTCCACTGGGATCCCTGGGTACGGCGAGCCTCCCAAGGTGAAGATCTCCCACAGCAATACTCCATAAGACCACCTAAACAGCAGAGCAAACACACGAATATACATCAGAGGTCATAGCGACACCACGGTCTAAGGCAGTCATAGTTCACACAGATGCGCTCTGTCTACCAATCGATCTGTTTGAGGGAAAAATTGATCCTCGGTAATGTTAACTGCACTCAATTCGAAAAAATCCATTTGAAATTCTTACTGTTTCAGACAGCTGGTCAATATTTTTAAACAAAAAAAAAATCTACTTCTCTTGCATCAAGCAACAAATAAGACGAGTAAAGGAAAGAAGGAGATGCAATCATTAGTTTGTTGTTTTAAAGGCTCAGGAAAAAAAAAACACAAAAAAGGAAGCGTGCACAAAAATCTTGTGGTAAATAAGCAGTTGTTAACTATGGACGCAGATAACGATGTCTCCACAACACCAACACAGGCCTGACCTGAAGGGAGAAGCAGAGATAAATGGGGAAACTTATTATACAGCATCTACCGTTAAAGCGCAGCTGCTATCTAAACCAAGCCATCATCTCTCTTTCTTTCTCTCTCGGTGGCAGCAGTTCCAATGAACCCCTGTATTATTTCTCAATGGCTAAAAAATGAGGGACAGTAATCATATAATGGGCAGTCTATTAACTCAGCATACTATTGTTTGGCTATTCGTCCAGTGAATCAGAATGACTCCCCTCCTCCTATTGCAGCTCTCGGTAGGTCTAATCTAATTATCCGCGCTCTGGTCCAGAGGGTGAAAAAAAATGAAAAAACGGCCGCTACACTGGCTTAGTCGGCTGGTCCTAAATCCGAATACGGCGCACGCCTGAGACAACGAGAGAGAGTCGGATGACAGCCTGAGAGACGACTGTGGCGAAAAAGAGACATCAATATTCAAAGAGAGAGAAACGTGTCAACAAATCAGGTGTTCAGGGTCACAGCAGGATAGTCGGAATCAGAAGGAAGAGCAGAAAAGAGAGCCACAGACTCAGGGTGCTTATATTTATTAATGGTTGCTCGGGATGAATATTCACAGGCTATTAGGTGGCTAACAGGAGAAGAAGGCAATGAAGATGTAAACACTTCATTTGGGCACCTGCAGCAATGGGAGCTGACAGTCTCAGAATGTCAATGGAAGCATCACCGATGGCTGATTTTGTGAGATTTAGAAGGATAATCATGTTGGGGAGGAATGAATATAATCCTGCATTTGGTGTGCTGGTTCAATAATAGCTGTGGGAATATCTATCGACTTCAAATATGTTCATCAATCAGCCCTGTTGGGCACTGAAAAGCCACTGAAAGTACATGTGTGAACAGACGCAGAGGAACAACGCTGCCTAAGTAGCAAAAAGGCCATACTGCTACTACTATTTCGTTAGTGGGGAACTCGTTATTTGCTTGGATTTTCTCTTCACCAATCATACCAAACCTGTTACTGACAATCTGGCAGAACTGCATGTGCTAGGTGGTTGGAGACGAGAGTTAATGAAAAGTCAGCCACAACTTTATTGGCTTTATTTGTTGCCCAAGCATTGCTTCTTGCTGTTTTCATATTCAGCACCGGCTCTCTTCGTGACTTATATGGAAAAACAACATCATCTGTTTCTGGGGCTAATAATAGACTCTGACGAATGGTATCCATCTGTGATTTCAGTCCTTTAGACACTTTTAATAAAGAATATTTGCACATGATACCAATCAACACACCACTGATCCTGTATTCTTACAGCAGACATTAATAAATGTCAGCTACTCATATAAACAGCGGCATGAGTAAAATTAAGAAAATGAAGGCTGTCAGAATATATCAGCGTTGCCATATAACGACCGAGTTTGTTAAAGAAGTTTTGACTAATACTGTGAGTAGATAAGTGCAAAATTATTAGCCTCCTTATGAAATTTAAAGGTTTTTTCCCATGTGTCGTTTTAATAGAGCGCTAGAATTTCAATATAGCATTTCTAAACATACTACTTTAGAAAGTATCAATGATTTCTATTTGCACACAATAACATTATTATTTCAGAAAATACACATTACCAGGGTCAATGAAGAACTGACCTTTTTATTGAGCCATAGCACAAATCGGTGCAGGGATGTGCTTTAACTCTGTAATGCTCAACGCTTGTAAAATGTATCTTTCTATTTACATACAGTATAAAAACTTCAGTAAGGATTTTTAGCTGTCACTGTGAAAGCATCGTGCCAAAAAAAAGGGAATCGGTTTAGAGGAGGTGGACATACAAAGTTATCAGAGGGTTTCCAAGTGTCAAGAACTGGAGTGAGAAGTATCACCAAGAAACTCAAAGAGAGCCGCACAGTACAGAACGAGGTAGGGAGCAGAAAATTTCAAAGACTCTGTGAGAGAAGCGTCAAATATCCCCAGAACACCTGCCAAGACAAGAGTGAATGCTGGGAATTGTAGTCGCAAAGAAGACAATCGCTAGAACTCTGCAGAGGAATGGACTGCGAGGTTACAGACCAAGAAAAACTCCACTTGTGCAGAAGAGAAACCTTCAAGCCAGACTAAAGTATGCTAAGGATGACTTGGAGAAAGATTATGCATACTGGAAAAACATGCTTTGGTCAGATGAGACAAAAATAAAGCTATTTGTTCATAGAGACACTGCTTGTGTTTGTAGGAAGAAGGGAGAGGCGAACAACCCTAAGAACACCGTCCTCACAGTGAAACACGGTGGTGGGAGCATTATGTACATGGTAGAAGGAATCATAAAGGAAGGACATGTGAAGATTTTGAAAGAAACACAGCAACAGACGTCAACATTGGGGCTAATAATTTTGATCCAAAGCAAGCTGTGCTAAAAATTTTCATAGGGGGACTTATAATTGTATCCTCATCTAAAGATACTGACATTGCTTTAATGAAAAGAATGGCATCTACTGTATATGTGACTGTATATTTGCCCAGAGCCTAGCAGCATTAAATTTACTGTTCTACTCAACATTAATTTGTTTATTTAGTTACAGGTAAGTTTCTTTCCCTTTAAAATTATTTCTGCAAACGTGTCAGCGCCAAAAGCTTTAGTCTTAATCATACCTGCTTGTACAACCCAGCTGCTTTTGGCCCACACCTTCCCTGCTTTTAATGGGTTAGTGCGTCACTGTGAAGGTGCAGTGAGATTTCTCCACTGCAGCTTTTATAGGCTGACACCTCTGAAGCTGTCCAAAATATAATCCTCACCTCCGTGACATTGGCAGCGGCCGCAGTGCTGGCTGAGCCTCTATCTGCACTAAATAACTCTGGTGTTTGAAGTCGAAAAGAGAACTGGTGATGTTAATGACGACTTGCACGTTTTCTTGAAAAAAGAAAAATGTGTGAAAGGACGAAAATCCTATAAAAATGGCTCCCAAATGTTGCCACTGTGTTTTCTGGCTTTACAGCTGTAAATGAGCCAGGAGGGTTTCAATGAATCTGACAGCAGAAACTGAGATGTCTGACATACTGCATGCAATATTACTATCATGCATCCACTGTGTGTTTTAATTGATTCACCATCATATTTCCTTAAAAAAAAGGGGAAAAAAAAGAAATCATTGCGAGTCAAAAGTCAAGGTCCCCCAGGGTGTGTGAGAGTAAACTGGCTTCAGAGTGACTACTGTATAAAAGGAGGAGGAGGTTTGGCGGGAGGATTGACTGTGTAATCCAGACCTGCTGAAATAACAGAGAAGCCTGATTCTCCCCTCGGCCTGTTCCCAGTCTAGTGTAATCACACGGCGAGCCAGTGTTGACAGGGGCCTGTGTTTGGCTTGGATGGCTGTGCTGGGGACACGGCGTCTGGCTGTAGCTGACGGGGCTTGGGGGTTGAGAAGACGTTTTGGAGTGGGGGGGTGGTATGTTACAGCTACTGCGAGGCAGGCCGCCTCGCCTCCTCGCCTTTCTTCTCTTGATCGTGGCCAACACGGAGGCAATCAGAGGTTGTGAAAAAAAAAAAGAAGGTGCGGCTGTCTCTGCTGCCCAGATTCCTTTTGAACTGCTGTGGGGAAAGTGCCCCGAGGGAACACCTTGTGATAAATCCACTGACCCTCTTTATCTCCTCCTGCTCTGGGGCAGGTTGGATTTTCACTGATAAAACAACACTAAGATGTTGGGACTCCGTTGTGTTCCTATCTCTCTCTGATGTCGTTGAAGAGAGATTAAAAGAACAAATGCAGCGAGGAATGCGCAGCAGCTAATACACGAGAAGCTCGGGGGTTATCAGCTGAACGTGGCCGATGGTGAACCGCAGATATTTGGAAAGGGAATGTTATGATTCCATGTTCGCACACGGTTGACGCTAACACGCTCAGTCATGATATTTCAACACCCAGATTCCGCCGGTGCACTCGCTTACACGCGACTGGGCAGTTGGTATGTGACGGTTAGATTGTGCAAACTCACACATCGCTCTGGTGCGTGTAGACCCGGTCGAAGAGAGCCTCTGGAGCCATCCATTTCACGGGGAGACGACCCTGAAACCAAAGAGACAGAAACGCTTCGGTCAGCAGAAGCACTCTGTACGGAGCTGACAACCAAACACTCACACAAACACACAAAGTTCAGCCTAGTCGCGCTGCCACCACATCTTGAACTTCAGCTAGCTTCACGTTAGGTAACAGAAATCTGATGACCATTTTGGTGCTTCATTTACAGCAACACCTTTGCTTGAAAACACATTCATATCAACATTATGGAATCAGTTGTTCATGATTTTCATTATCCGTATATGCACTTTTAATTTTGCTCAATTTGCTCAGTTCTACTTCTGTACTGCGACCCGACCGTGACACTGAAAGAAAAGACTTTCAGCCATATGTAATACTCTGCTGCTGTATTCAATACCATCCCCTCGTATCGCTTCAAACACACAATATTTTCCCAAAGGAGAGCACTGATGGAATGAGCCTCACGTTTGTGGTCTTTTTGTAGTAGTCTATATTGTGCACGTCTCTGGCGAGGCCGAAGTCGGCGATCTTCATAACGTTGTCCTCCGTCACAAGGACGTTTCTGGCTGCCAGGTCTCTGTGGATGCACTGAGGGAAAAAGAACAAACGCATCAAACACATGGTGCATTGCACTCGCGCATACACGCAAATATACTGAAACACCGATGTAAGTTGACAAGTTTTACTTTGCACTATGAAATGCACAAGCTGAACTTTAAAAGCCTCAAATTTGGTTTAAACTTACAATTTTAATAATCTTTACAATTTTATTTCACTAATCTAATTATCTTTCAATATCAAAACTGCTAAATTAATTAACACATTGCTGTAATGGACTTGATTTCTTCCTGTTAAAAGGGAGTTTTTCCTTCTCACTGTCGCCAAGCGCTTGCTCATAGGGGGTTGTCTGATTGCTGGGGTTTTCCCTCCAACATGTTAACCTTGAAAAATACCTGGTGGTGATAGCTGTTGTGATTTGGTGCTAACTAAATAAAACTCAATTGGCTTGTTTGCCATCTAAAAATTTTTCCTGTTTTCTCAAAATGTTTACAGGTTAAGTGCAGGCCAAAGCATCCTTTTATATGATAACTGAGTTAAAGTGAAGCAACATGGCTAACCTTCTGTGAAGCAAGATATTCCATGCCTCGGGCAACCTGGTAGGCACAGGACACTAGGTCTTTGAACGTGAGCTGCTCATCTGGGATTTTGCACGTGTCGAAGGAGTAGTCCATGCCCGGTGGCCGCCGTGCACGCAGGTACTCCCTCAGGTTGCCTTTGGAGGCATATTCCACCAGGACATACAGAGGACCTGCATGGGAAACAGAGAACAAATATGACTTTCATGGCAATGGTTAAGTCCTGCATTAATTCTCTTGTTACTGCACTCTGCACTCACCTTCCTGTGTGCAGGCTCCGAGCAGGTTGATGATGTTTTTGTGTTTCCCAATCATCTTCATCATCTCCATTTCTGACACCAGGTCTGATAAATCTTTATCTGTGGCATCATCTGAGATAAGAAAAGGAACAGCGGTGCAGTGGAGCATTTGTACTGACTGGAGCTTCATTTGTGTAAAAAAAAAAAAATGGTATGAAGAGACTAAAGGCAAAAATACAAACTGAAGCAATCAAACCAACACAAATCCAGTGCACATGACAAACAGAACAACAGCGAGCATGGTCGCACTGTCACTGCCAAGGTCATGTATTCATTCCTGGAGCCACAGTGATTACTTACCTTTCAACATTTTCACAGCAACAGTGAGCGACTTGTTGGGCTTCTCTTTGTCGATGCCAACAGCCTCAGCCATAACCACCTGACCAAAGCAGCCCTCTCCCAGAGGTTTACCCAGAGTTAGCCTGAAACAAGTGTCCAGATTTTAGATTTGGAGTTCAGTGTGTACACTCAAAAGACTTTAAGTAATTTAATTACATGTAAATTTCACATGTAATTTTGTCACATAAGCACAATAAGAGAATCTGATCAAGGGAATTTTACTTGATTGAATTATTAATATTTTTGAGCATGTGCTTTTTTCCTCACCGTGTCCGAGGAAACTCCCATTTGGGGTCGGAAGGCAGTTCCAGCTCCGAGACATTGGCGAGCATCGGCCCGTCGCTGGACGACAAGCGGGCGATTCTGACCAGCGGCGTGTTTGAGTTCATGGAGGAGTTGGAATCCAAGGACACCTGCTTGGGTACAAAAGAACAAACTGTTATAGTCTCTGAAAAAGAGTTTGGTGATGGGCAATCAAATAAAGAAGACAGAGGGAAAAGAGAAATCTAGCCGTGACCTTTGACCAAATATTTTTTAACTAAATAATAAATAAGTAATTCCTTTTTCAGATCAATTTGTCTCTTTATTATTTATTCAAAAAACTCTAATGTTTTTGAAAATGAAACAGCCCCTGAAACATAAAATATATTCAAAAGAAATTCTTTGTCGTGAGATACTGAAAATCTTGACACTCTTTCGGGGGGTGAAAAAACCCAAAAACTGACAAAAATACTTCCAGTCCAAAATCCAGTCAGATTCAAAACAGCTTTGAAGTTTAAAGAACAACATTCAGTGACTTGAGATAAAACCCTTTTTGGGAAACATCACACATCTCGGGACCAGACCAATGTCAGTGACTTTTACAAACAGCAGGCCTGTGGCTGCGCACAGGAGGAAGCGAGAGGTAACAAAGATGAATGAAGGAGGATGCAGAGGTGGGCGAGTGAGTGGCGAGGTGGGGTGGACATCTCTATCCATCAACAAGCTCCATTTCTGGATCGGCGGTCATTCCGCTGAGCCCTTGGGCTCGGCATCCTCCCACCATTTATCTGACTGCTGGGGGGGGAGAACCGTTGGCTCGGGCCTGCTTTTTGATAGATCTGTTTATGTCAGGGTCTGCCGGCTCAGACCCTTCAGGTGGGGTCCTGAAACAAACATGTCCACTTACCAGACTTCTTGACTGGAGGAAAATGAGAAAAAGGTCCCTGACCACAATTTCAGAGGCATGAAAAGTAATATCTGATAGAACATGCCAGGAGCTTTACAGGAGATTTACTCAGAGTTATGAAAAAGAAAGGAGAGAACAGGGAGATTAGCTTTACAAAAACGAAGCAAAGATTATAGAAAAATGCAATAAGAACTTTCCCTGCACTGCCTTATAAGACCATGTATATGAGCACCGCACAAGTAGAAATGATTTAGAGGCTACAATTAGAAAATGTTTCAATAGATGAGGTTTCCACTTGATATAACATAACAATACTTCTTTATGTACCGAAAAAAAAACCAACCCCAGACTGTATAACAACCTTTACAGCTGAAACCTTATCGTGGTTTTAAAAGTCTGTTTGTTTTCCAAGAACTGCATTATGGCTTTCAAATAATATTTTCTTTTCTAAAACTGCATCGTTTCCATTTTGAGAAGCACAATCCTTTAATTATGGAGTCGGAAAGCTGGATTTTGCACAAAACACACACACACACACACACACACACACACACACACACACACACACACACACACTCATAGTGGTTATGTCCTGCACACACTGGGAGCCAGCAGGGTGGGGCCGAAGAGATAATCGCAAACTCGTCTACATGTTAGACATTCAGACAATCTTGGCATCCAGAGAGAAATGGCAAGATGCACATCCCTACCTGGATTATCATTACTGTAAGAGACCAAAAGTAATGAGCCAAAGGCTCACAGGGATTAGTGCGAATGCTCCAAATAATCTGTTTCTGACTGTCTTGTTTTGTTCTT
Organism: Etia nguti; assembly: GCA_015106755.1. Lineage (NCBI taxonomy): Eukaryota > Metazoa > Chordata > Actinopteri > Cichliformes > Cichlidae > Etia > Etia nguti. The sequence goes on along the minus strand of VUQG01021907.1, from coordinate 21,640 downwards.
GGCTCTCTGTGATGTCATTCAAAGTGGCTATCCTTAATATGCTCAACCCAGACTCACAGCTCTGGCTCTGAGCACAGAAGCCTATTTGTTCCACCTCTTGTTCGACCTTCTCTTTAGAGAAAAGGTTGAAGGTAAAAAAGCTTGTTTCAGATGGAAGATGAACTACGATAAGTAGGATAAATCAGGATTTCTTGAACTGTGATTCATGCAAGTCCAAAAATAATAACTTGGACTTGTAAAAGAGCGTAATAGTTCCCTTTTAACCCTGTACTGCCAAGTGTATCATATCTGATATCTGAGACAAAGAAAACACACTTTAACCATTATATGACGTTGCATCATTTGTCCACAAGAGGGCGCTCTGCAACTCATGACAACACAAGTGCTTGAAATGTCACAAAGTGCAGAGAGTAAACTGGTGACGACAACTCGTGATCCGATCTGCAACTGATCCTAGCAAGTGATCCACGAATAAATAACTGCACATAACAAATGTTAGGGAAATGTTTTTTTCATGCGTCTTAACTCTTACCCCCATAAAGATGACATTCCATGGCGTCCCCCGTACAGATATTGACGAGTTTTAGCACCTCAGTAAAGATCAGTAAGGACGTGGTTTGATGACCATTAGAAGCAGTTTCTGGGGTTTTTTTCGCCAAGGGTGGCTGCATAAGCAGAGACCAGCTATTATAACTTCTGATGCGCACCCAGTAATTTTGTTCTATAAGCAGTCCTGAAATATGACAGAAACTGCTAAGGTCAGAAAAGAGCTTGAAGGGTTAAAAGCATCAGTCTTAAAAATCCTGTATCTGTCGGTCTCTCTCTGAGTGTTTACCTACGAGTCAAACTAGCGCCCCCAGGTTTTAATCTTTATGCTAAGCTAACCCGCTGCTAGTTCTAGCTTTGTGTTTATATGAAGAGATGATCAATCCTTTGTCTCAACTCTTGTTGGAAGAGTGCACAACCATATTTTACAAAATAAATTATTCCTTCAGCCTGTTCGATACTAAACTGAGCATGATTAGCCTGATCTTTGAAGATACTGTATATCTAAGCCTAGTCTTGAAGTTTGTCCTGAAGTCAGCCCCACAGGACACGAAGACTTCTTTGGACTAAAAGCTGCGGCAAGGCAGCTGCTCCACTCTGTGTTTCTTCGCAAACAGTTGATGAGAGAGAGTGTGTGATACACTCAGAGTGAAATCTAAAACCAACACTGACAGTCACAGGAGGGCATAAATATCCCTGAACCAAATCTGCTCCAAGATAAATGTGAACACATGTCACCAGTGTGCTGCCGTCCATCGTCAACACAACGCCAATTAAACAACAGGACAGGGACAAATCAATGACAGACAGACACGTAGAAACCTTCTTTACACTTTGTTCTATTATTCCCGTGTGCAAGTGTTCTTTCAAACTTTAAATGATAGATACCCCAAACTCTTCCTTTCTTAGTTTGACCTGGGTTATATACTAAAAGCTGCATCAAACAGACAAGCAGAGAGAAAAAGGGTTTTGGGAAAGTCTTGTGCAAATCTTGTATCTACTTTCTGTTACCTGTCTCTTGAGGGGGAACTTTGACAGTTTTTGCACAGGAGGCGTGGGCAGAGTCTTCTGCGTGGTCATCCTCATGCGACAGAGGATTACGATGACCACGGCGAGGATGACGAGCACGCAGCCTGTCACATAGATAAGGATGTCGGCGTAGTAGTCTTCCTTTTCTGGACTCACTGCTTTAGGAGGAGAGAAAATGTGAAAAGTCAGTCGAAATTCACCAAATTCACACAATATATTTTTTTTTAAATTCCCACTCAAAAATAGCTTGCTTTGTTCAACAGCAGACTTCAACCAAATGGATTTTTTAGTGAGCATTTTCTGTGAAGAAATATCCATAAATCAAAAGAGAAACAGATCAGAAACTTGTCGTTCCTCACTGAAAGCTCGCATTCACACCGTGGGTTGAGGCAGCAACCCACGGTGTGATCATCTTGTAGTTTTATCCTGCTGCAGGTAATTGCACCTGTGATACGCTTTTCCTCAGGGAGGCAATTATTGTCTTGAAAAGCAAAAGCTGAAGTGTCGTTAAATTGCCTCATAGCCCAGAGACATCTGAGCAGACGATCTGCTCTGATTAAAAAGCGTCTGTCAGTGAAGGATGGATTGCATGTTCGGTTGGTTAAATTAAAGGGATGGTGACAGAGCGTCGACGCACTTAAAATATGTGCTTACAAGTAGCAATCTATGATAATTAGGTTTGAAAATTGATGTTAAATATTGTGCTGCAGAGCAAAACAAGTTTCGTGGCGTTTCTAACATTTCAGGTAACACAGGTTGGAGAAAATGGACCCACAGAGTGAAGAATATACCTGGAAGCACCGTCAGCCAAGCAGAGTGGTAAGAATAGCCGATAGAGTTCCCTGCGAGACAAGTGTACTCGCCAGCATCCTCAAAAGACACATTGGTCAAGAAGAGAACCTCTAGCTCCTTATCTGTAGTGTTAATGCCAGCCGTCTGTGGAGGATGAGAGGGAGGAGAGGGAAGAGAAAGAGACAGAGAGAAAAGATATATCGTAAGGCGAAAGCTTCTTAGAGGAAACACCAAATGCACCCTGGAGGAAAGGACAGTCCTGTTTACTGTTGTCAGCACCATCACCCACACCTGAAAACACCCAAGCAGCACCTACACCACGCTGTGAGACAAGCTCGTTGGTTCAGCCTAACGCCACAGGCACTCTTTGATGTAATGAACTCCTATCAAGAATTTTCTAGACTGCAGCAGTGATTTGCTTTCATATGTGGAATCGTAAGACACTGGCATCCATTTCCAGATTTAGAACAGGCAGAAGTGTCATAACAGTTTCCTAACACAAAATATTTCTTACACATTTCTGTAAGCTTCTTTGATAAGGAAAGAGTTTTCTGTTGCCTCCAAAAGCACCAGTGAGTTTAAACTGAACCACGTACAGTTGACCTGATGTCAAAGCTTGTCTTTGGTTCTGGACTTGCTTATGAAGGTTTTTTTGGTGTGTGTGTATTTGATAGAGAGGAAAGTCATTTGCGCCTTTGGATCAGTATTCTTCTAGGAATGCCTCAAGGATCAATCCTAGATCCTTTATGTTTTTAAAAGAAAACAAATTCAAATGAGCACCAGGTGTTTGTAAAGATGTTTTAAAAAGATATTTTTATTTTAGGATTACTACTACAAGATGACATTACCAAAATGGGATTTCACCTGAACTTTTTACAAGTAAACTTTATTTTATTAATTAAATGGTGCAAAAATAGCGTGAGCGCAATCCCCAAGTAGAGCTCAGAGGCATGGTTATCTTTATAGGTGATTTACAAAACCCCCATAAAGGAACTCCCAGAAATACAACAGGGTTAGTCATGAAAATCTCTGAGTTCCCACACGTCATCTTGTCACTGTGCTCTTTTTGTAAATATCAACAGTACTTTTGGTTTTTTTTAAGCACCAAAGCCCAGTTTGCACTGTCAGTTCGTTACTAAACGATTTGCCCAAAAAGTGCATCACTGCAGTTGTGGTTTTTCTTTCTTCAAATATCATTTGGTGTGATGACCGCTAGGTTACCCTGATTCAAAGGCAGTGCTCGAGGTGGAGGACTTATTCCCCGTGCCTCAGTAATGAACATTGACATCCAGACGCCTGCTGCATGCTCTCATATAAAAGCACATTAATATAGCAGGAGGATGCTCTCCCAGAGAAATCAATACTGGTCTGTTTGTGTACGTGTAAGGTTTGGTCAGTAAAGGTTTTATGTGGGCTTTAATCTGTGTGTGTGTGCGTGTGAGACTTTTGAAGTTTTTGCAGTAATTAATGCCGCAATATTGTCTATCTGTTATTGATCGGGAAGGAAGGCAAAGTGGCACTGGGAGCTAAAATGAATGACGGCCATTAGCTAACAAAATGCGAGCATTTGAACTCAAACCTCACTGATGAATGTGTATAGGTGTGAGTATGTAACTGTTTACCCTATCAGCAAGCCAGCGAGCCAGTCAAAACCCACAACCAAGAGGAACATCGCAGAGAGGAAGAAGCACAGCAGATCAAATGTGGTGACAGCGGTTCTCGCCCGGAGTTCAGAATTTACCTGGTTTGTATACGTTAAGCCAGAAAGCATTTTCTGACTTGCCTACAAAGTTTGAGGCACGACACCAGTACTTCCCGGCGTCTTTCTCTGTCACATTGGACAGTTTCAACTTACTGTGGGTCTCAATGTGTTTACTGACAACACTCTGTAAAGGGAAAATTGAAAGGCAGAGTGAGGCCTTCACAGCTCCTGCAAAAACACATAGTAACAACATGCAAACCTACATACTACACATACACACACATCTAAAAGAAGCACTGCACATTGGTTTTTACATGTACTATATTTTGTTGTGTTATTAGCTTACTTTCATTGTTTATTGTGAACAAAGGGGACCTATTATGCTCATTCTTATCTCCACATAGCTCTATGTGCTTCACAGCTCAAAAATGATCCTCCAGTTCATCAAGCTTCTCTCCCTTTGAGGCAAACTTTCTTCTTATTGGCCGATCTGTGTGTTTTCATACATCACAGAGAGCCAACGGTAGAAAAAACTGTCTCAAACTGAACGTTTAAAGAAGTCTTTAAAGAAGCTCACGGGGATGTGCATGACGTCAATAAACTGACATCATCATTTGAAGCTTTGGTCCACCACTGTAACAGTATATACGTGACAGAAAATAATGAAAAGCATGATGAATAAATCCTTTTTATAAGTTGCTGTTGTAAAAAAAAAAAAATACTCGATTTAGAACTTTGCAGTTGTTTCCAGATTTATGCTAAGCTATGCTAACATGAGAACTTGACGTGAGAGTGATACAGTGAGTCAGTTCTGTTGATTAAAAGCAACATGTCAGACCTGTAAGATCATAAACACACAACAACAGGAACACACACAAACCATACATTGCAGATTCGCACCAGTACGCGCTGTCTGTTGGTAGATTAAAGGCATTACAGTATGTCAGTCCTATAAGGGTGTAAACCTGCTCGCGTAAACACTCATGATCTGACTGGGTGCTTCACTAGCAGAGAAACTGCTGCTAAATTATTAAACGGGCCCGGCGCATAAAGGAGAAAACATATCATGTTTTATAGTTGCTTAATGAACATCTACGGCTTGGCTCCAGACGTCTCCTTCTCCCTCCCCCGTGCGGGGCGAGTCACTCATCGTTAACTCTTTTTCCAGGCATCAAAAGAACGATTCAGGCATTTCTCAAAAAAAGAAAAGAAAAATTCTTTTTTTTGACCCCCTCGTCTCACCCTAAGCTGTATTTAACTTCTACAGTATATGCCACACACGAGAGAGCATATCATGTCTGAGTGAACTGTGGTGGGCCTAGAGAGAGAGACTGAGAGTGACAGAGAGAGAGGGAGGCACACACAAATCTCAGTAAATACTGTTTCAATTATGCGGTAGTCGAAAATAGAGCGTGGAGCCGCAGTCTGGGCTGACAGGCTTGCTCCCCCCCCCCACTTCTCTCTCTTTTTGTTGGCCTCTCTCTTTCTCCTCCTCTTTCGCTCCGTCTTACTCTCACTCTCTCAGTCCTTTTGCTTTCTATTTTACCCCACTTTTTCCCCCCCTAGTCTGTCACCACCTTCTCAGACGTACATTTCTAAAGATTTGCTGGACAGTTTATATGCTGATCTTGTGTTTGAAGTCATAACGTTACGAAGACAACATACTGCATCCACAACCATATCTCTTATCCACAAACAAATGACACTGCATTGATGTAAAGGCTTCAGCTCAGTCAATGTGTTAATAAGTCATAAAATAACTGTGAATGCAGCAGATTTAAAGTGACATCTCAACATTAAATCAGTGAGCACCTAGGACACCTCGCTAAACTAACTGGCTCATATAGCTTTATATTCAATGTGCGGATAGGAGAGCGTCTCATGTAAAAAGTGAAGGTATTTATTTATTTATTTAAATGACTTGACATCGAAAGTCAATGAAACTTTAATGTCAAAACGGAGTAACCCAGACCTTCAAGCCCACGACTCATAGTGTGAAGATATTTAAAAATTGTAATAATAATTCTAATAATGTGTTAGAAGATTAGAAACTGAGGCCTTGAGCATCTCTTCAACTCAGGAAATTTATCATCTAAAGGCTTCAGCTCCAAAATAATCTATCACGTGTGCAACCTGAGAGCACTCTTGTACCTGGACAGTTAGTTTCATATGTGAAAAGCTAACGTTGTGACTTTTTTCTGTCTCCCGTCTCTCCATCCACTTTGTTCAGCTTCTATCTCTCGCTCTTCTTGTTTCACGTTTGCATCTTATTTCCTTCGTCCCCTCCTCCCGCCCGTCTCGCTGCTTTTCTAACACCCCAGCCACTCGTTCTCGCCCTCGCTCTCCATCTTTGCCCACCAATCTGTCACACATTCTCTCTCTCTCCCTGCTGACTTTGCCCTTCCTCGTGTTCCTCCACTAATTTTTTCCATGGCTTTTTTGGTTGCCTCTTCCCTTTTTCCTCTCTCCTCCTCCTCCTCAAACCACGCGACGCAGCACATCTGACGGCAGTGGCGGTTAGCAGAGCCCGCCTCTCTCCCTGCGTTGCCGCCACCACAGCAGTTAACTTAGTCCAAACCAGATGTTTGTTTTATTCACCCTCTCCTCTTTCTCTCTCCAGAGGCAGAAAAAATAAAAAAAAGGAGGGTCAAAATGAGACAGCTAAGCCCTCTCGGGTTTTTCGATGGGGATGGGAGTCTTCCTTTCTACACCCTAGATCTAAAAACACGCCTCGAAGTGGGTTTAAAGTGTTGCCCTCTCTTGGATTGATTGAGGACAATCCTACCTACACTTTCCTAATACTTCATGAGGAAGTATGCGATTAAAATGTCTTTTTAAAAACTAAAAGATGCTTCATCAGGGCAAGGACAAAAACTGAAGACAGGCAACGCTGAATAGCTCAGAAAAGTTGTGATTAATGCACAGGGAACATCTGAAAATGCAAGTCACGTATACGTGATCTTCTTGCTTGATTTATAATTAAATAGTTCTTTCCCAAGCAAGTAAATACGTAGGGCCAATTGTGAACAAAACGCATCATTAGATATCAACCTTGACTGATCAGACTTGTAACCTTTAGGGTGGATTTTTGATTCATTTTATTCATGTATTTTGTTTTTCTGACATTCTTTAGTTGAATTACGGTGTGAGTCAATACGAAATAAGCACAATAAAACAAAAGTCGAGTAATTTTCTTCTTTTTTACATAATGCTGTAACCAAATATTGATTTTAGGAAATCTGACAAAGAAAACCTTTTCCTTGTTGTAATTGTCAGTCTCTCACTTACTGAATCAAACAATGCAAACACGACTGCCTTGGCAATCTCCTTTCCAGTAGTTAAATAAACAAATCTGGGATTTGCAATGAGACTGAAATACCAACAGCTGATATCTGGATAAATCATGACATTTATCCCCACAATACTAAATGTAGCAATAAATATTTCTCTGCAAATGCAGCTATTGCCTATTTTACATCCACTTCCTCCTAAAATATCTTATTCAAATGTAATGTAACCAGTAAGTGGGACTCGACTGATTGGCTTGTGGAAATGCTGGTTAAGCATAATTAATTGCTGTTAGACTATTAAAGAAACATGAATACATTTAGATTGGTGGAAGAGACACAATGCGCAATCACTGGGTAAAATCCTACACTAAGTTAGTATAGGTGGTCTGGCTCACCCCCCAACCCTTCGTCATGCCCCTCCCTCAGCCTGCTTCTGCTGGAGGTTTCTTCCTGTTAAAATGGAGTTTTTCCTTCCCACTGTCACCAAGCGTTTGCTAATGGGGGGATCGTCTAATTGTTTAGGTTTTTTCTGTATTATTGTAGGGCCTTTACCTTACAATATAAAGTGATCTGAGGTGACAAATGTTGTGATTTGGTCCTTAACAAATAAAACTGATTTGAAATTGAATTGAATTAGAACTTCTGTGCTGACAGCCAGAGCTGTGTGTGAGACAACCATAAAAAGGATATCCTATTGCTATTTCATCATAACATAAATGAGTAGAAAAAAAGGAAAAAGGAACAAAGAAGAAAAATAAGAAAGAAGAAAGAAAATAAAACACTGTAATTATAAGTGAACTGGCTCCATCTTCACCAGTATGGAACCAATGCTCAAGCCAGCATTAGAATAAACGGAAGCAGTGCAGGTGCCATGGTTAAGTGCAGAAAATTATTTACAGGGCTATTATTAGGTTTATGAGAATCCATTTTTATATGCTGTGGTATGTCGCAAAATGCAGGTGTGTGTTTTTTCCCATAATGAAGGTATGGTGTTTGAGGAATGAGCTCTAGCGAAAACAGCCCGTGGGCCCCATAGACCCACCTACTGTAAAAGCTCATTAAACAGAACTATTAGGAGAGATTAATTATGAGTAAAATTAATGCAGACTGAGATTGACTCCAGGCAGTGAGACCCAGGCTCATTACCGATGTAAAACAAAGAGCTCTGAGCTACAGACCCACCTTCAGCACGTTGACATAGGGAACACCATCGGGGCCAAAGCGACTGCCGTTCACCTCAATGTGTTTGAGCCACTGGATGTGTGGCTGGGCATCGCTGTAAACCTTACAATGAAACTCCACATCGCTGCCCACCACCACCGTCTGATTGGCTGGCAGACCAGCCTGGAGGATGGGCCTGTGAGGTGAACGCTCTGAGGAAAAAGAAATTATAGAGTCATTACCAGAACTCATTTGTGGCAATAATATGCTGCAGGAAACTTAGACTTAAGGTACAGCTAAAAATAAGCTCTTTTATAATTGCTGTGTGTTAAGTTATGTGTTGTTAAAACAGCAGAAGTGAAAAGACATTCACCAAGCACGTCGAGCTGGTAGGTGTGGCTGATGGAGCCGTATTTGTTTTGCACCACGCAGGTGTAGTTTCCCCGGTCTGACGGCACGGCGCTCTCCATCACCAGACTCCACTGCTGGTGTCTCAGCTTGGGGTTGGGTGGGGTGGAGGGACGACAGAGATGAGAGAGGAGAGAATATTTAGTATATGTCATAAAAAATGACGAGGGTGCAGAAGTCTTTGGGGGAATTTGCTTTCATATTTTCAAGAGAGCAACACACAAATACCCATTTAGTATATTCCTACGTTTGATAACGGGCAGAATTAGAGGGTCACCATAGAGAAATTGCTCCAATAAATATCAGCTACTGCTCCTAATTGTACGTAGGAGTTTATATGAATCTATGGATAGAAAAGCGTCCTCCCTACTGTCTGAGCTATCCCCTCCTTTGATATCCTTTGGTATAAAACATCACAGAGCACACCGCTCGGTAAACAAGAGAGGCCTTTGTGCAGTGCATGTTTACTGAGGTGCAAACCCTTTTGAACAAACATTTCAAACGATAACACAACTTTAACCTCTTTTTATTAATTGCGTCCCGCTTGATGCAGAACAGATGTGATTAACATAACGCAATATTTTGACGTGGTGTAAACGTCTTAATGGGAAATTGTTCCGCGTGCCCGCAGCGGCCAGGAAAGCTGCAGAGAGTGTTGTCGTCAGGTATCGCTTTGAAGAAATCTCAAGGACCGGCCTTTTCAAACGACATTAGAAATAGAATGCAGCAGACGCCATATGTTTGAGAAACCAGTTAAACTAACTGGAATCATGATTTAATGAAATACGACATTTTCAAATAGGAGAGAAGTATTTTCTGCTCTCCGCCTGCAGTGAGGGCAGAAGGATTTTTTTTCTTTTGCACCGCTGAAAGTGGTTCCACTGTGCCACTCAGGAGCAAGCCATCCCCGGAGACCCGAGTGCTGAATTGTGTGTAGTAATTCAAACCAGGTGTGGCTGGATGGCAGCAGCAGACAGATACTAACTTGACAGATTCAGAAGTCTATCGGATGGGAGAGCTAACGTGCGATCCGGCACCACGAGGCGCGACGAGAGAACCCGCCACGCATCGATAGGCAGAGTCTCCACGGGCCGAGAGGAGTGACCTCCACGGTTTAAGTGGAAACGTGTGACGCTTAGCGCTGTGAGACAGGAGCAGAGTGAACTCCTCCGCGAGAGGTCAGAATTACTAACGACGGGAGTGAGTGATGTCAACAAGGAGGCTTTTCAGGGTGGAACACTTAACATCACTCGCAAAGGAAAATGTGCCGACCCAGAGAAGGTTTAATGTTTTCGCAAACATTTAACCCCACACATTTTGGTGACCAGCCAGCCATTCACAGAAGGTATATATATATATATATATATATATATATATATATGCTGAGAATCACATTGTCCTCCCCTACTACTTCTTCTTCTTCTTCTTCTCCGTCTGTCTTACAGTATACACTTCTTGACTCCCACTCTTGGAGGCGTATACGGAAAATAATGTAACAGTGTAAATATTATGCCTGTGTGTGCTTTTTGCAGTTGCGTGGTAACATAGGCCAGGCCGCCCGCTCGCTCGACGCTGGCAAATGGTTCTTCAGAGGGGCTGGCTCCACCCCGTCTACCCCTCTCAGAGACAGGAGTCAAACCGAAGTCAATGGCTGCTCTCATGAGCAGCTGAGTGACGCCTTGTGCTGTGGTGGCTGGGATCGAGCTGAGCTGAAAGGGGAGTGAAGGAAAGAAAAAAACCCCCAGAAAACAGGCGACACATGCAGGGGGAACCGAAAAGGTGGTAAAATATGAGCACAAGTTCAAGCTCAGTAGTGGGCAAGACCACCAAGAGATACAGAAAGAGAGAGCGATCCAAAGCATGACTTTGGTTCTTAACACTGACTCTAGCTTTGTAACTCTTTACAAACTTTCAGTTCAGATGGAGGTTTTGCGTAACTACATTTATACGACAGCTGCTGTTACTTTGCAGATTCTGATTTCACACCTAGCCCGAGACATCTGTGTCTGATACACGCACTCGGTTTTAAAGTGTTAACTGCCACTAATATCGTGGCTACTGAAACCGAACTTCTTGTCTGAGGTAATAATTAACTTTGAGTGCCATTCTACTTTAATTCCTCCTGGCACTTTTCATTATTTTCTAAACACCCATCACTGGCTTTTATTACCATGTTACACTGGCTAACCCCTGTTGAACTCGTAGCATTAGTCCCCAAATGTGATAATCCTATCCATTCCAATCATGCCAGATTCCAACCAGAATTAAATTATTAAGCAGCTTACATTAGAGTCATACAAGGCTTTAAAGGTTTTAGGGCTTTGGCTGTGGATGTACAGAGCGCACAGAGCATGCCATGGGAACGGACAGGCAGATTTACACTGCAAAAAGTGCACGTTTGAAAGAGACATTACCAGCTTTTCAGGAGTTTGAAGAGGACAGAGAAACAAGCTGAAAGTTGTATTCTGTGTTAAGTGTTTCTCTGAAATGAAATGACAAAGTAAACTGCCTTTCAAGATATTTCCTTTTGCTTCACCGTGATTGCCATCGAAAACACTTTAGTTACCTCATCCTATGGGCAGATTCTTTCATGTCTTTTCATCAAATTCTGGACTCGAGCTTGAGAGACTGGCAAAGACGCTGACATTTTTTGCAGTGTATTAGTTGTCTGAGAAAACACAGGAAGCTCTTTTCCCTTTATACTCCAAACTCTCCGTCTTCACCTCACAAAATAGCTCCTGTCAGAACCAGCGGGGCCAGTTACCAGAATTTATGAGTGTGTCAGAGCGGACCAGTGGCCCGGATCTGCGCTACCGTCTAATTTGACCCATAGAGAAGGTAGAAACAGAGAGATGCGGCCCTAAGGGGGTTGCTATTAAAGCTGGTAAAGTTTAGCTTTGCAAGACAGCAGAAGGCTGTAAAAATGGAAGTATACAAGTAAAAAAAATGAAATACAAATTTGTGGGTAAAAAACCCCAAAATTGGATCATCTGTCTTTTGATATCTGCGATGTGTTTAGTTAAAATGACCGAGAGGGGAAAAAGACGTGCGGCTGGTCTAAAATTAAAAAAAGGAGTCCAAAAATAATCTTGCAATGTGTAGAAATTCCTGCGTGGCCTACTGAGACTCACAATCCAGGCTGTGTTAAAATCCGGAGTGGAAAAAACAAGGATTTAAAGTGCTTAAAGTCTTAAAAAGCAACAGTGTGGAGCCAGTTTAAGAGCCCCGTCTTGGAAAGCTGTCAAAACAGGGATTGAAAAATCAGTTAAGTGCTGAGCGACCTGGAAGGAATGAAACACAATAATTACATTGTCAACTTTAGCCTCGCTTGTGCTGCCGCAGTTTAGCATGAACACAATAAAATCCCATCCACCATATGTGGCATCATACAACGGCGATGGCTTTGTCTGTCAAAGGCTCGGGCTGGCTCAACGGGTTGACAACACGCCCATCTCTTGCCACGTCCATCTGATGGCTCAATAGACGGCTGAACTTTAACCTTTAGGGCTTGGCCCTCACAATAAGGAGCGCCGCAGTTGTCTGGGAAGGCGCACAATGCTCCGGCACATCGCACTGCTGGAATTTTATTTTCCATTTTATAAATGAGCCACAGATCCTATTTACAGTTTCATTCAGTTTTTAGCTAATGCACCGCTTAGCTCTCTGGGTTGCATTTCAACAGAATTGCAAAGTGCTTGCAAGACTTTAAGCAAATATCTGAACAGCCTCCAGCTTGCATGGGGAAAAAGGTGTCAGTGTACAAATATACAAGGCCTGTAGGGTTAGACTATCAAATACTGACACTGAAGCTGCTAACACACGGATCATTCTGCCGATCCTCTTCTGCAAATTAAACAATCCCTTTGTTGTAGTCAGCATTTTCCCCCAGAAATACATTACCTCCCAGAATGGAAAGCATGTGAAAGACATTAACACTGAAAGCCAGACTGTCTGATAATACCTTTGTCAGCAGCTGGTAAATGCAGCTTGACCTACAAAAAATAAAATAAAAAAATCAAGGAAGAGCTGCTGCTTAAAAAAGTTTAGTTACACAAAATAAAGAATAAAATCCATGAAGACACAGCTCATGCAACTGAATTTAAAAAAAATGTGTGTTGTGTGGCCAGAAAAAATGCTTCAAAAAGAGTGGGATATTTTCCTCATACTACTTTTCTTAGAAGACAATAGCATATTAATACAATTCTGCCTTCTGCCATTTGTTTCCTTGCCTGCTTTGAAATGCAATTCAGTTTATTTTTTATAGCGCCCAATCTCAACAACAGTTGCCTCAAGGCACTTCATATTGTAACGTAAAGACCCTACAATAACATCTTTGAATCTCTTTACCACAGAGATGACATTATCTCCGCCATCATTTTACTTCAGCTTCTTCTAAAAGATACCCTTAACCTGAATAAAGCACCTTTATCCCTGATTACAATGTAACCACTGTAAACAGAAGTAAGCCGTTTTGCTTTTGAGATTCCTTCAGGATAAATGCTCAATGTCAACATCTTAATTGTCTTTAAAATATGAGAGATTTTGATGGTCATCAACAGAAGAGTCGATGTGCCATTTTTTCCCCTACATTTCAATAAATTCTTCAAAAAAACAAGGAAAACTGGAAACTAGTTTAGACGTGTGCATATTTGCAAAAGAAAGGAGCGATCTGTTAAAGTGGAAGCCTTTAAAGGTGAATGTAGAGCATCCTCAAAAAGGCCGTTTTCAAGCACTCTGGCGTGAAGACAGGGGGTATTTTCTGTAGGTGGCTAATGGACCCTAATGGTCTGCTCAGTCGGTGCCTTTCTCTCACACGTCCGCAGATCTGAAGGCACTCAAGAGAAAATGACAAACTGGCTGGTGGGAGCGCTTACATGGAAAGGACTCCACTGTGCCCGTCAGCATGGATCAGTTAGCAAGTCAGTCCCCAACCAGCACACTCCAAGCCCTGAGATACGTGCGACAGAGTCGTTTCACCCCCCCCCATCTGAAGCCAATTCATTCAGCTAGAGTTAACAATGGCTGTCACATCAAAAATGATCTTGTCATTTCAGTGTGGATGCTGGAGGAAGCGACTTCACCTTGAGGACCTGTTGGAGGAATAGAGTCTTTAAGAGGCCATTGTCAGGCTGTCAGGACTTCGAGACCCCCCTAACCATCCCCATCCTCCCCCAGCCTACCAAGAGGAACTCATATATTTCTATTAACGCAACTATTCTTCAAACTTTAGCTGTTGCTTTGAAAGACTTAGTAATGACTATTACCTATAAATATCATTTTGTGCTACAAGTTTTGCTTTTGTTGAGAAAAAAAGTATCCTCAATAGATCAGGATCACGTTTAACATGACCAGCATTAGCTGCTATGTCTAAAATGACAAAAAAAAGAAATGGAGGATTAAAGAATAAAGAATAAAAGCAGTTTGTGGACTGCAGAAACACTAACAACTTCAAGCATATGGCAGGAACAAAAAAAAGAAAAATTTAATTATATTACATACTATTGGGCACATCAATCAACTTAACCGAGGATAATGTGACTAGATTTTCAGTGTTAATATCTTTTAGCGCAAAATAAGCCATTATGGAAATTTCTTGGGCTGCATTTGAAAAAGGGCATTTTTTGTGGCGTGCATAGTAGCGGAGTAACATGACTAGCAGCAGTTCTTGGCATTGAGATGGACCGAAGCTGTCACCCCTGACCTCACTGAAACGTAGCTGGGTCACAGGCTTGTCTGTCACCCAGCACTGTGATTTCATAGAGGATGACCTCTCTGTTCACCTCCCTTAAGGCCAACAGTGGTCACATGGTGATTAGCTAAATGGATTTCAAAGCATCTCTGGGACAGAAGGGAGGGACGAGGGGAGCGTGTGAAAACGTCTCGATAAAGACACGTAGAGGAATGTCTTAATAATCACAGGACGTGCTCTTACGTGTCCATTGTATGATAGGTGATTTAAAAATTGAAGCTAGCTTGTACTGCAGAATTTATAAATGTACAGAAATGCTAATGCTAACCATGTATAACAGTGAAATAACAGAGGCCATAGTGTGCAGAAATAGCCAAGCCACTGCTAGAACCTAGTCAGTCCCTAAGCTTGTACTGCAGCTACAAAGTCCCATTCCACTGGACACTGTTATGCTTAGAGTACAAGTGGCCACAGAGGCAACTAAACCCACAGCAGTGGTTGGTTTGGGTCCGAGCTCAAGCTACACAGAGCAGAGCATGTACAGGAATTTGTGTTAATGACTTGTTAAAGACAGTGTCACAGCTCACACTCAAATAAAGCCAGCCCACGGTCAATGGGACTTTACATACTTTGTAAAGGCTTGGTATAAAGAGGCAGCTATACATATCACCCTCTAACTATACATGTAGCATCCCATAGGAGCATGTACTAAAGCATAAAGATGTATAAAATGGTTACTGCTGCTACAGGGGCACACACACCAAGCTATACACACTGCATAGGCTGAGTTTGTGTGAGGAAAATACAATGATGAGGCTGACATCAAGACCTTAATGCTGCCTCAATCGCTGCAAAAAATTTCTCATCCGCTAATCTTCATGTCTACTACACATGCTAAAAGTTGCTGTCAGGGAACCACTCCAGTCAAAGTTGGAGCGTCCTGAGGACTCGTGACAGGTGTGTGTGAATCTGTGTGTGTGTCAGAGTGGGGACAGAGGGAGGGAGACAACTGTTGTTGGTCTGCTGGGAGCAGATGTTGAAGATCTCTGTAAACTGTTAATAGCTGCAGAGTCTCATTTCATTTAACTCTTTAAAGGCCAAACGTCTCTCACTGCTTCTATAGCAGCCTGACACATGGATACCCTGCTGAAAGTAGAAGACAAAATTTTAGGGTAATAGGAAATAGCTCAAATGGACACTTTCCCTCTGATCTGTAATAAAAATCTGTCTCAGTTGACTCTTTAACCTCACTCTTTCTCATTTTTAATTCAGCAACAGTTCTGCAAGTACACTCTCAGTTAGTGTACTATGTCCTCTACATACCTACTTGTGTAGTATGTGAATTTTGATAGCCTACTGTAACACTATCTAGAAATAATGTTAACGTTTAGCACAACTGTTGTGCTAGTTACTGTGTTTGTAATACTTATAGCCTGTTGTGGCTTTCGCAAAACATAATACTAAATTCTTTAGCAGTGAAGATGACAGTTTAAAAAGCTTACAAAACCCCCAGATGCATTTATTAACTGGGTTTAACTGCAATGCCTCGAAATGAAAAAGTTTGTTAGCTAGCTCTTAGCTAGCTAGTAATGGATAGCTAACAACGTCGTCATCATTTGATAATATACACTTCCTTTTACTGGCTGAAAATTGTTTACACTGTCTACGTGTACAGTGACTGTTATGAGACACTATTAGGTATTTGTAGAGCCCTCAGTGTAGCCACAGTTAGTAATTTGAGCACTATAATACTCTGAAAGTAGTGAGGTTAAGTATAGAAGTGCAGACAAAGCATTAACTTAGGGTGGCTAATGTTATTAAATGTTGGCAAACCTCATGTACATTTTTTTCTGGAACATTAGTAATGACTTGATTACATTTTAATAAATCATAATTGCTGAAATGATGGCAATTTTAGGTAAGAAAGTAACAAATTAATGCAGCTCTCCCTTACATAATTCACCACATATGTGAATGTTAGCATCTAAAACAGATCCCCCACCCTCACCATCATTTTAGAAAAGTACTGAGAAGAATGAGAAGCACTAAAGAATTTACATCTCTGAGCATAATTTTAGAATTTATGTGCCATTAGGTTGAAGTTTATTTTGAACCAAAACACACGTTTTTACTGTTTGAATTCCGATGGTCTTACCACACCAAGTTTGTCCTTTAATTCTGCAGCTCAGGGCCATTAAGGGAAAACAAAAGTAAACCAAGCCCCTCTACTTTAAGCAGTGCCATTCCACCCGAGAGCCTAGTGTTTAGAGTGAATCCGATGACAAAACTGAGCACAACAGCTGTCTGCTGCACTGCGTTACTGTCAACACTGAGCTATCACGCGAGCATGCACGTATCTGTGAACCATTCTGATTTCAGCACAGCGGTCTGACCCTAAATTTATATTCAGCTTATCCGGAGGCTACGTTTCTGAGTGCCGGGGGTGTCCTCGACTATGGCGTGTTTTCTGACCTTTATTTACCGTGAGAAGATTCACAGAGCGTGAGTTTCCTTCAGCACTCTGTGTCACAGTCTCCCAGTTATAGACATTCACACCGGGGAACATTGCAACACCCACACTGATCTACTGATGGACACACAGCAGGGGATTAAAATGCCTTGCTAAAAGGCACTTTGACAGTAGCTCAAGCAGGGAAGAACATGAGACTCCTCCAAGCAGATTTTTTTGGCGCTGTGTGAAGATTTGAATCTATAAATCACAGTCCTGCTCCTTTAACCTTTAGGCGTTAACATGTTATTGCTCTCACCTTGATGCCTCCCATCCTCTGCTCTCCCTTGAACTCTTTGCCATTCTTCAGCCAGTGTATGGTTGGCGTCGGGTTTCCAGACGCAGCGCAGCGGAATTTGACGGTGTTGGCCGCAGGAACGGCCAACAGTTTCTTGTCCATTCGTTCTGGCCTGGTCCAATATGGCGCTTCTGTTGGGAAAATACAAAAGACTCATTGAAAACTCTTTAAGACTTTTAAATATTCCCGTTTCAAAGACGTTAACGGGGTTTCTTAAATAGATAAGGCGGACTCACGCAATAACAATATGCCACTTTTTTTTTTTTTCTGTCTACGGTTTTCCATTTACTCTTAGATCATAGAACATTTGGGGAAAGACCCTCCAGGAATTTACAGTTACATGTTTTTGTAATTGTTAAAAGATGGCACAGATGGGACAAGTTGCTCCTCTGCCCTTTTTTTTAAACGAGCGCTTCATCTTGGATGAGTTATGTGCTGTACCAGAACAGATGTGGTGTCACCAGAGGTCTTCCCTCATCTAACTGCACAGAGTACCTGCAGTGTTTACAGAGACTAATACACATGTACACTGTTAGGTTTCTGTGATTCATTTTCACTCATTTTAAGCTCTTTTTTTGTGATTTCAAGATGTTTTTCTTGAGTGAAGCATGAGGCTTTTGTTTTGATATCCCAAAGGAAGAGTTGCTGATGGATGTTTGGCGGACACTGGGAATGAAACCTTTTCATTTTTTAGTGATAAAACAATCTTTCTTCAATGTCGGCCCTTCCCCGCTGTCCACAGAGATACAGTTAAGTTGAAGATGCGCAAGCGGTGTTAAACGCAGTTTGACGGATGCTGAAAGAGCTCAAAACAGACGCATGAAGCGTCACGGGGGGACCAGACAAAACCATCTTACCATCTTTCCTCTATAACAAGATGAGGAGTTGGTCTGAATCATGAGATCCTGAGAGTTTGGAAACCTGTCAGGGCGATTTATTGAGTTGTATTGAGAAGACGGTGGACAAAGAGAGCGTAGTGAGTCAGGAAGGGCTATTGTCCATGCTGTGTGGGTGTGGAGAGTGAGAGCAACGAGGCATGGCTCACTCACTCTCCTCTTGGTATAATCTGTGTGTGTGTGTGTGTGTGTGTGTGTGTGTGTTTCCCAGGACAAAAGCTGGGGAGTTGGCTGACCGGTCATCAGATGTCTCTTTTACTTTCTAAATGCAGCAGGAGAGAGTGGAGCCAATTATCATCTCAATAGCCGCGCTTGTGTGTGTGTGTGTGTATTTGATGGGTGAGTGTGTATGCTATCGGACTAGAGTCAGGCAATAGTTAAAAAGTAATTCTCACCCTCGAGCGCTGTACGGGCAAATTCTCGTGTCATCAGTGCGACTCAGGTGAGATGTCAATCAGCGTTTGATGTAACATCTACCTACCGTGCACGCGCGCGTCTATTTATCAAAATGTCCGGGGTGTTCTGATACTTTTCTGAAACGTTTCTTTGGCTCCTACCATCAAACACTGGCTTCAGCTTCACAGAGTAATTGCAACCAGACTGAGAGAGATGTTCAGCGATTAAAGACACCTACCTATCTTCTTAGAAAGCAAACAAACAGGATGTTACTGAACCCTCTAAACAGACTATGTGTGTGTGTGTCTGCTAATAAAGCACACAGAACACTGGCTGACTTAGAGACTCCCCAGCTTGCTAAGACAAACACCCTCCATGTGCAATCACACACACAGACAGACACACACACAGCTTCCACCTTAAAAGGGAAGTGTCTGTTTGAATTCATGACTTCTCTCCCTCCATCTCTCTTTTTCTGTCTCTGGAGCGACGTTCCACACTCCACCCTGGGACAATCCTCCAAAAGCAGTCTGAACACATTGTTTTTTGGCATGGTAATCAGCCACCCTACACACACACACACAGACACACACTCAGTCAAACAGAAACGCTCACTGAGGTTTTAAACAAGTCTCTAACCCAATGTGTGGTCCTTCTCCTCATCCTCCTCCTTCCCCTGCTGCTGCTGCTGCGGGTCCTGAACTCATCTGGGCCTAAAAACATATTCCTGCTGCTGATCCTTCAGCCACAATGACGCTTATAACCCAAAATAGATGCTTATGTGGATTCGCAGGACGGACTAAAGGAGTCTCCGTGGTTTTGTCACCATAACACACGAAGATTGTTTTATTCGCTGACCTTCAGCTGCTAAGCTCTGACTGACACTTTCTTCTGTAGAATCAGGAGATCAGCCGTCAGTCAGGCAGTCTGGATGAAGCTTTTGAAATCTTCTCGTAATTTGCTGCCCATTGTTGTACTTGTCGCTCATGCGAACAAGTCTCCTTTCATTCAAAGTGTTCCAGATGTAACAATCGCCTCCTGTGAACCATTAAGCAAATTAGTAGCTTGCCGAAACAGATGTTTATTCCACGTGAAATTATGCCGTGATTAAGAGGGAACGGTGATTTGACAGTTTTAAAAAAAAATCAGTTTTATTCGCGTGACCAAAAACCTCTCTTTTCTGGTGCTTCAAAAATACGATATGCTGGCTCTGCCGATTCTTAAAACAGCTTACTTTTCAGAGAGCTGATGCAGACACTTTCCACCAGAAGAAAAAAGTGGAAGAGCCGCAGCCTTTTCCAGTATAGAAAAAGCCATCGATATTTTGATTTCAGCATGCTTTTGATTTACTGCGCAGCCCTGCTCTGTATGCTCAGCAACACGCAGGAATCCCATCCCGTGTCTAATTGGCAGGATGGTATTTCCTCAGCAGCAGAGGGGAGTGGGATTTTCTGGGAGGGAGGCGAGGAGGAGGGGAGGGCTGGCACCCCTCAACCCCTCGCAGAGGGGTGTTAGGGGGGACTCGACAGATAACCCTGCCCTGCACGGATATGCAGTCACTGTAGTGGAAACTGGTTTACAATAACATCTTAGCACAACTCAGCAGCTACAGTGTCATGCCCACCTGTCAGACACAGAGGCTAACAGCGAGGGGAATCTCTCTGGGAGCCTATAAATACATGAGCTTGATCCGGTTTGCTTGCTTCATGTTTGATAACAGATTTCAAAGTGTGGCTGGAGAAATCCCATCAACATAGACGGGGTAGAGATCAGTCAAGGGGAGAAGGTTGTTTCCGCAGGCACACAAAGTGTCACATTGCCAGCAGGTATATTTTTTCCCCATTGCGGCTGCAGTGGAAAATGCATTCCACAATCAATCTTAAGGTAAGACTCAAACTCAGTGATATGGTGCAAGATATTGTGCAAAAAGCACAAACTAACATAAGCAAAAAATCACTTTTTGGTCTGGAGATGGGATTTCCCCTATTATTATTATTATTATTATTATTATTATTATTATTATTATTATTATTTTGCTTTTTAAAATTAGGGCTGGATATGGTGACCCTGAATCCTCCCGTAGTTATGCTGCAACAGGCCTAGGCTGCTTCTCATGATGCTGTGAGTCTTCTTCACTCACCTTTTTTCCACTCACTTCGTTTTTATACACCACTCTACATTTAATTATTAGTCATTATTAATGCCTGGCTCACCCCCAACCCTTCCCCATGCCCCTCCCTGGGCCTGGTTCTGTTGGAAGTTCCTTCCTGCTAAAAGCAAGTTTTTCCTTCCCACTATCGCCAAGGCCTTGCTCATAAGGGTTTGTTCAACTGTTGGGGTTTACAATATAAAGCGCCTTGATGCGACTAAATATAACTGAATTGGAATTTTCAAGATTTTCTCATGAACTTCTTAGTTGAAGGACGGATATCTTGCAAATGTTGCTGCATGTTATGATTTTCTTTAACAGTGCGCATTATAATCCAAATGCAGATTAAAATTTTCTAAATACTCATCTATTATAGAAATAATAAGATCAGTGGATTGTGCAGCCTTGGCAGGGCTACACACTCCCCGAGTGCTGATTGTGTTAACAAAATGAATAAGATTAAATTCAGTTTTTTTGGCTTTACTCAGATTATGCCTTGCCTTTGCAAGTGTTCCATACACATTAAAACCGACTGCCATACAGCCCCCTGCAGCCCTGTGTTCACGTCTTTCTGGCTTATGGATTTGTGCTGCAGGTTGGAGAATTGGACTGCGGCTCCTCTATCAGCTATGTTGAGTACAACAGCAATTAGCTGGAGCACGACACAGTGCAGTGCTGATCGCCATGGCACAAGCCTCTTCAGCGCTCAGACACCGATCTGGGAAAAAAAAAGGGGGGGGGTCTAATTGTGTAATTGTATAATTTGCCCTCACTG
>VUQG01021906.1:0-30781 GCA_015106755.1 Etia nguti | reverse complement strand
ACTCATCCCATGCAAAAGTATCATCAGTTATGTACAGCTGAAGGTTTTATGTACAAAAATGATGCTACATTATATATATATATATATATATAGCTATATAGCTTTAATGAAGAGTGCTATGTCTAACATATAATGTGCAAGGCTGATCGAGTAAAAGGGGAAGGAAGCTACTTTTCCCCAAAAATGTCTAAAAATAGGACCAGAAATGTGTCACTCAGTCAGGATGAATTTATTGGAAATTAGCCTGCCGGTTGACTCAACACTGACGGAAACAAACCACCCACCGCTCCAAAGATGAGTAAAAGCTCAGTTTTAGCACGGTACACTGATGTTTACCTGAAACAGTTAGTCACAGTCTGCCACCACGTCAAAAAGGTAAATGAACAAACAAGCCAGAAATCCAAAACTGTGATGAGCAATGCCACCGAGAGGCCACGTGTGGAGTGACTGCTCTAGACTCAAACTGAAGACTCAAATTAGAAAATGCATCTTTATTCCTACAAGCCCGACAATGTAAAGGGAACTTTTCCAACACAAATCGTCCGCTTTTGTTATTTTTTTCTGTCTGATTGTGTGAACTGACCGTTGAGAATGGCCACCTGTGTGCCTCCACATGCTGCCTGAACCACCTTTCCGCAGCCTTTCAGAGGGAGATGACGAGGAGAGTTCATCTGAAAAATAAACAAAAGAAAAATGAATAATAGATAGATATTTCTATATGAATAATAGAGTAAACGTTGTGTTTGGTCGCTCTGCAACGTGCTTACTGTCTTTTCCTCCAAAGCCTTGGCCTTATCCAAGAATTATGTACAATTAAATACACAATTAAATACATTAAAGGCAAGAAGTCAACTTCTACATATTCTTCTTGGTACAAACACGCTAATTTTATAAATCTGATTGTAAATATGTTCCCGAAATCTTTTACTAAGAGGTTAGACATCTACACTTTAGTGCTAAGGACTAAAAACAGTTTCAGTTAGAGGCAAAAGTTCTGCATTCAAAATGCAGCACACAGTAAAGGTAGCATTTACACATAAATACTCAACTTTGGATGACACTTTGAGAATCAAGTGGAGACTGTGCGTAAGGCTGACCTTTCTTACAGGCAGAAAACAAGACAGCATGCGTCAGAGTCCTCTCTCTACTGAAATTACTTCCTGTGATTTAGAAAAGAGTGCTTCATGTGTAAAATGTGCAGGAGGGAGAACTCAGAATCATTCTCCAGCCGGTAATACACCAGACAACCTGCTGTATTCTCACATGGGCTTAATCTGACATCTCTCAGACTGTGTACTAAGAAGATGACAAGTTAAAGGACGTTTAATGTCCGATTTAAATGCGTCAGAAAGTTGCGTTCTCACTTGAGGCTCTTTGGGGAACATCTAGGAAAGTTCAGAGCTGATGGGCATGCCTGAAAACAGCTTCATAGTGCCACGTTATTACAAACACATTGCAGTCAATGTAATGTAATTCGTTAACTGCTTAGCTTCACATTAATGCACATTAATTCTGTCTTTGTGACACACCAAGTATATGTTTAAAGTTATTTGTCCATCATCTTTAAAAATGCAGGTTTACAAAGTGTTTTAACAGGAAACAAAAGCAGATTACTAAATTCAAAACAGAAAGCCAAACATTAGACCAGGATGAGACATGCAGAAGAGAACACTGAATAAGTGAAACGTAAAAATTAATGGTCAGCATAATTGTTGGGTATCTGAATTTCAGGAGTGGGACCACGCCTCCAAACACGCTCCTTCCGGTTCTCATCTATATAAGTTCCCCCAGTTCTACCAGCTGTTCGTTCTCATTTAGGTGCCCCACCCTCCCCTTTTTAATTCTATAACTTCTTCACTTCTATTTAGTAAATGGGGATCTGCCAGGCCCGGGAGCCACCGCCAGTCCCCTTCGAGGCCTTCCCCAAACTGCCGCCAAATTCACCTTTATCTACTAAAACGCTGTCAAACTTCAAATGAGGACATGGCCCCAGCGAGTGAAATGAATAGTAGATAAAAAAAAAGAAGAAGCTATGAAGCAATTTTAACAGAGAAAACACACACAGGAAAACTGAACACAAGGCTATAAAAATGTGTCTTTAGTAGCGATAAAAGGAGATAAAGCTTAATTCTGCGAGATTTTTTTTAAGACAACCATCATCTGATGGCAAAAGCATGATCACCTTTTAGATTTAACTTGGAACAGCCAGAAAGAGCCCCAACCTGATGGGTTTATCTTAGTGTGGGGATAGACCCACACATGCTTTAAAAGTAATCCTTCCTTTTCTTCATTCAGCTGCTCGCTTCTGGGGTCACCACAGTGGATCACCTCTGTCACACCAACTTTCTGCATGTCCTCCTTCACTACTTCCATGAATCTTCTCTGTGGTTTTCCTCTTTTTCTTCCATATTTAACACGCTGCTTTAAAATTAATCGGTAAAATTAGTAAACTCAATGCTCAACTCAACTAACCTTTTTTCTCCCTTTGATTTAAATCACAGACCAGTTTGTACATTAAACTCACGTCAAATGTTCTCTCTTGTTCTAAAGTTCAGTTCTAAGAAATCAGTTCTAAAAAATGTAAAAAAGAAAGAAAAAAAATAATGGCTACAGTAAAGTGAGCTGCTTCGCTCTGACGGTGTGGACAGATGAGTGACAGGTGGAAACAGAATCAGGCAAAGGTTTCAACCAGCCACATGAGGCGGCCCTGTTCAGGCGCCATCAGTTCTCCTCACCTGTGTGGCCTGTGTGACCAAGGCCAGCTGCCTGTATTCAGAGTTGCCCCATCCATACAGCTGCCCATCTTTGGAAACCGCAAGGCTGCAGTCCCCATATGTACTGATCTGCTGCACTTCCACCCCGGCTAGATCTCCTCCCACCTCCACCGGACTGGAACTGATGTTGTGGTGCCCCAGACCTGGAATATGAGATACTGCAGTCAACAAATGTCTCCAGAAAATGATTAAAAGAGAAAATCTTCAGGTGCAGTTCCTCTGACAGCCAATTCTAACTCTAAAGCTTCAAAAACAATGGGAGATTCAAGTTGGCTCCAGCAGGTTTTACCTGAGGTGCCTGAAAAGCAGATAATTGTATACCAGCTAGCATTGGTATCATTATCAGTGGTATAAAGTATGCATAGTGCACTTTATGTAGTTGTTCTTGATAGTGTTACTAACTGGAAGAACAGCAGTGGTCCCAAAAAAAAAAAAAAAAGCTAAAACGGAGGCTTCAACATGGGTAACATCAAATCCATCTTTTATATACAGTCTATGGTCATAAGAATTACAGGATAATTGAAGTAGAGGAGCTTCAGCACAGTATGTGTGTTTGCCAATACATTATTTTGAAATCTGAAAAAGAGAAAGTTGGCAATAATTTTCTTTTGATATACTAAACTGCTCATTTTTCTGCCATTCAGCCTGAATGTATGTGTATGAACACATTGCTGTTGTAATGTTATATGTTAAAAGCCACTTTACTGAAACAGAAATGTCCACTGTAGTAAAGATCACTTTTTTCTCTTCATCTTTTTTGGTGTTCAAGGTTAGTGGATGCCAAGTGTCACCACATGTGACGCGCACTGACCCGTCTGTCCATCTGCACCCCATCCACAGGCGAACACCTTTCCTGTCTCTGTGAGGAAAAGGCTGTGGTCCTGCCCACATGCCACCTGGAAAAAATAATAAAACATACATTAACTTCACAGTGGTTGGTGTCACATTAAGCCAAATGCTCAATTAATCCATCAGGAAAGATAAGATTCAAGTAACAACCTCATGAAAAAAAAAGACTTGCAGGATAAATATGGATCAAATTTAAGGAATAGACTTCTGAGAGGAGGTGATTAGTGTAGCAACAGAGCCAAATGGCATTTTAAAACGCATACTGGGCAAGTGTTAGCATGCTTAAAATAATCTGGATCTGAACAGGATGTGAAAGCGACCAAAGGTTTGGAAAGGGAGGGAAATGAGACATCTGTCATCACTGCTCAGACACAGCCTGCACTCACCTGGATGACCCTGCCGCTGAAGCCCTCTATCTTGTGAATGATGTGACTGCCACTGTTGAAACGTGAGAAATAGAAATAACCGATTCATCACCCAAGCATAGCAGTGCCTCCAGGAGATCGCAGCAGCATGCCAGCCTTCCTTTAACCTCCCGCCAGCATGTATAACCAAGGCAAAGAGCCAAGGGAGTTTCAGATAGTTAGACAGAGCAGTGATTTCCAAAGCGAGGGCCGCAGCCCAAGGTGACATTTTCACTTTTCTACATACATTTGAAACTATATTTAAAGAAGAAGTCACAGCTACAGCAAAAAAGGTATCAGGTTAATGTGGGGAGCCTACATGCCCTCCCCGGGCCTGTGTGGTTCCTCCATGCATTTTCTGTTAGCGGCTGATTCTAAATTAGCCATAGGTGTGAATGTGAGTCTGAGTGATTGTCTGTCTTCCTGTGTTAGCCCATCTATAGACTGGAGACCTCTGCAGGATAAACTCCGCCTCTCGCCCTGTGACAACTGGGATAGGCTTCAACCGAAAAGGTGGTCTCATATGATTTCCAAAATAAACGCTTCAATAGAGACCAAAGGAGCCTCCAGATGAAACTGGCAAAACCTGCTGGTTTCTCTGTGACATCAGAAAATTGTTGGTGTATTTCACCAACAGCAGAATGCAGAAAGACACACCTGTAGACTTCATCTTCAACTATCCGCCTTCCACACTGGCCATAGGCGTTGTTGCCCATACTGAAAACTACAGAAAAGGAGAGAACAGAGAGAGGAGTGTGAGGATGCATCACGTAAAGTCATATTAATGATTAAGATTCAAGATTTTTATTTGCCATTTGCACACAGGACCAACAGTCCATGCACATTGGAATTCTTGTGCAGAGCTTTCCAGGTCAAGTCACACTTTTTACAATATAAACACAGAGCAGCTAAAAAAGAAAGTCTAGTTTATCTGAGTCATCTTACTGTTTAATTTAATCAGTTATTATTCCTCTCTGGCTCTCTTCCACAGTGTATCTTTTGTCCCGTCTCCCTCCCCTCACCCCCAACCAGTCACGGCAGATGGCTGCCCCTCCCTGAGCCTGGTTCTACCGGAAGCTTCTTCGTGTTAAAAGGGAGTTTTTCCTTCCCACTGTCACCAAGTGCTTGCTCAAACAGGGACACTGATTGTTGGGATTTTCTCTGTATTATTGTAGTGTCTTTACTATACAACATAAACCACCTTGTGAGGCAACTGTTGATGTGATTCGGCACTACATAAATAAAACTGTATTGAATCTAAATGTTTAATTTATTAACATTTATTAAATGTTTCAGTTATCCTATTTTTGTCATTTTTGTGTAAATGAATTACTCATTTTTTAAATTTTAGACATGACATTATATAACAAGATGATGCATGTGTCCCACTCTGCCTCAATAAAAACTGATTCTCAAATAAACCAGAAACAGCTGATAAGCTCGAGGTGTTTTAGATAAAGTGTAATAAATGCAATTTTGTTTTTAAAAGGTTTAATGGACTCTGCGGTACATGTCATGAAAAGCTGTAAGATCAGTGACTTTAATACTTCGATTACATTTAGCAGCAACAACAATCTACAATGGTGTTTAAAGTAAGGTTTAAAAAGTGGCTGAAATAGTTTGATTTTAACAGAACAGCTGTGGCTGTCTGGCTAACTTCAGCTGCAGAATTGAATTCCACCATACAATCTGATGTATGCTCTGCATTGCACACAGCTGCACCATGCTTTGGTCATACAGGCGATATAAAAGACAGTTTTTGCTGTTTTTATGACCTGGTGGCCACTTAAATTAAAAATAATTTAGATAACACCTCAAAATAACTGCATAAATACTCATATCAGAAAAATCTAAAATATCAGCTGCAGCATCCTTTAAAACAACACGCCGCAGTAAATCGCACTGTGGGTTAGCCATGACACATCTTTCTTTTGTCAGTAACTAGCCTCACAAATCTTGGGAATAAATGTCTACCAGCAAATTACCACCAGTTAAAACAACATCACAACAAAGCACTCTGCAATTTAGCAAAACACAATAAAAGCCAATTTAAATTAAAAAACAGAAAGAAAAAAAAGATTCTGGCTGGCAACAAAAAGTGGTGAAAAGCCTTTTTACAAATTAGGATTTGAATGAAGTAAAACGCTCGTTGGAACATCAGTCTGCTAATTTACTGAATGTACCAGAAGACCTTAATGAGCTTTCTGCATGAGCTGTAACAGCTTCCTGATAATGATTCATTTTTGGTTAGCGGTGGGTGGATGATGTAAAAGGACACATGGTGTGACAGGTGGCTGAAAGGTTTCTAAAGGGGGGACGACATGCTCCACGGCTTTTTGTGGGTTTGGATTTAGGCTGGTGCGGGAGTTGTGCGTCTCTTACCTCCCTCTCGATCAGTGAGGACCAGAGAGTGTGCCCGGCCACATGCAACCTGAACCACTCTGGTCTGCAGAGGCTCGACAAGAGGCAGGGCCACCGGGGACGGCTCCAACACGTAGTCGTAGCTCTTATCTACACGAACAGGGCGAGACAACACAGAAACATAAAGCAGTGATACTCCTTAAGTAATGTTAATATAAACTTGTTAGAGAAACATTGTGAAATGGAATGTGACACACGGAAGAAACACACTCTCAAAACATACCCTCGTGCTAACACGAGAAGACCACTCCTCAGCTCTATCCCATAGACTGTATATAAAGGATGGATATAGTGTACGGTAGGTTACCACTTTAGTTTTCCAAATTACACATTACAGCCATGGGGCAGCTTTGACTGACAAATGTAACCCTAGAGAGCCGGTCATGGTTGCGGCAATGGTCTTATAATGAAAAAACAGTGAGGTTACTGTTAAAGAGGGTGTGGGCACTTACTGCAGTATTCGCTACTCAGATCGACCCGATATATTAGCACCGGTGCACGAGTAGAAGATGTTGAAAACAGAAGCAAAGAAATCCCTAGAAAGCTTCCTCTTTGCAACAGTAACTAATCATCACAGGGCATGGTAGGATAGCTTTCATTACCAGTTAGTTTCCTGTTAATAACTTTGTTCAAATACTAATACAAAGCTGATTTTTCACTGCAGTGATCAACTTCTCCTTTATTTTAATGCCAAACTGCAAAAGCACCCCCTCACACTGTCAGGATATTTGTATATCATGATTTCATTAGCAAACCGTGCTGGAGCTTGTGCAGGTGTTTGTATGGTTGTTGCCGGTGCTGGCACTATTATCTTCCACTTATCCGAAGTCAAGCTGACAACAGGCTAAGCAGGATATTCTAGACATCCTTCTCTCTAGCCACACTTTCCAGTCCCTTCTGGGGGATCCCGAGGTGTTCTTAGACCAGACGAGATATATAATCGCACCAGCAGGTTTGGGGTCTTCCCCCAACTATTGTGCCCAGAAAACCTCCAAAAGAAAGCCTCCAGGAGGCTTCCTAACGAACTGACTCCTTTCAACACCCAGGAGTAGCGCCTCTTTTCAGAGATCCCTCCAAACATCTGAGCTCCTCACACTATGACTACAGAGCCCAGCCACCCTATGGAGGAAACTCATTTCAGCTGCTTGTATTCATGGGTGAGGGTTGGGACGGAGATGGACTGGTAAATCGAAAGCCTCCCCTTCAAGTAGAGCTATCACTTTACCACAACAGCCCGATACCAACGCACGCTCCACCTTCCCGTCACAATTATGCATAAGATCTCAAGATACCAGAACTCCCTTGCTCAAGACAGCCTCTCTTTGGAAATCAGTGGGAGCATTCAACTGATTTCTGGCAGCTTTCAGTAAATTAGAAGCAAAACTGTTGAAGCCAGAAAGTCTTTGGTGACTCTCATGGGAAACATAATTTACAAAATGAACACCATGCTTTATTCAGTAAGTCTTGAAACTAGTGATTGAGACCACAAACTCATTAGAAGACTGTCTACTAAGCATATGGATCATGTGACCCAGTATAACTCCAACATCTAACCTCCAGCACTTGTCTTAACTGCAGATCTTAGATGTGTAAAAGTTATCCTAGTTTCTGGGGTACTTCTTTACTCTTCTCTCCGCTTCTTTTTGCAGACAGCAGTTGCCCCCTGCTGGCCATTAGAAAGAATGCAGGTTTAAGGCACTCTGGCATTGGCTCTAGTTTACAGGCCCAGAAGCTATGTCCCTCCTTGCTATACAGTTCACGTGTATTCTCTTGTACATACATCCTTACCAAACTTCAAACAAGGCTGTAAACAGTAACGTACAAACTAGTGATGGCCATCTTCTTTATACAGACAATGTATAGCATCGCCATCACCTGATGGGTCCAATATCCATTCTCTTTTCACATCCAATGTTCTTTAAACCATCTTTAAAGAAATAAATAGTTTAGTTTCTGTCTTACGGCGGTCGTGCTGAGTGCGCTGAAACCCCAACTGAGAATCTTTGTTCAGGCCCATGCCCCACAATTTGGTCACATCTTTGGTTGGAGACGCAATGAGAGTGAAACCGTAACCACAGGCAGCACTGGAGATCTGCAACAGAGCAGCAGCAGAAAGCAAGTTCAGCTTTACAAAACTCTCTTAACACATATAAAATGGTTTGTTGACGTAGGCATGACTGGCAGCAGCAGTTTACCTGATTTGACTGATATTTTATGAAGTTACACCTACATAACAATTTTTATTATTATTATTACTTATTATTGCTTATACATCTTTAGAAGCCCAACCCATAAGACTCAGACTCTCATACAGCCAACAGATTTTACCTGTTCTGCAGTCTCCAGGCGGTAAGGAGTAAGCTGGTATTTGCGGGGCTTTTTCCTACCGCTGTCTGGGACCACAAAGGTAGGGATGCCAAGTGCACCAGTGAAGCTGAAGCCCCAGACAAATACTTTATGGGTTGGCTTTTTGTGCTGGCCGACATACTGGAAGACCGGACCACCACTGCTCTTCTCCTGGGGTCTGGATGCTTTGCTGAGTGTTGCATACCAACAGACTTGAAGGCCTGCTTTCATGTGCCGGGGACACAGTCGCACACAGGGAAAAGCCATCCTGAAGAAAAAGGCAGGGACAGGGAAAACAATCGGGATGAAGTTGATGTGGTTGTTTGACACAACTATACTGACATTTAATATTGTAATGATAAGCCAAATTAACTGTTCTTTAATTCAAAATAAAAATATTCTTTACTTTTCCATTTAAATATATCAGAATTTTCTGATTGCCTCTACAGAACAATAAAATATATTTTTGTTTTTATCAAAATATGCTATTATTTTTGAAAAAATGTAATATTAATGTGTAGGGAAAAAAATACATTGCAACATTTCATTCACATTTTCTATCAAATTAGGCGTTCTGTGGTTTTACAAAACTACGCACACAATAATAGGAGACTTTTAAGTTTTTATATAAAAGGCTAAAGCCTAACAGTAACTTCGGCATGCAGCTGATCCACAGTAGCTTTTATTAAATGTAATTTATGCCTTGGTTAACAATTTAACGTTAGCTATCCCACACTGAAACAGACGTACTAAGGGACGCGTGAGCATCCATTTTGGGTTAAATTACATTAAAAATAGTCAATACTAAGTCTTCGTAATCAACCCCGATTTGAAAAACGGATGATACGGATTTGCATAAGGCAATTATAATTAATCTTATCAGATTGTACATGTGACGCTGCGGAAAGGTAGTTAAAATTAAGTTAAATTTGAAGGGAGTTTCACCTCGTGTTCTTTCCAACAGCAGCCACTGAGCCGGGGCAAATTTACCTTCTCTTCCAGTTAGACCCGCATTTTATAATGCTGAGAAACTCACTCGTGCCCTACAGAAACGGATGACGTCCAGGTGAAATTATAGGAAAATATTTCAGGGCCGTTATTCCACGTTTGTTTAGGTTAACTTTCTCTAACCCAGGACGCAGAAGGACGTTCTTCCGTCACGTCTCTTCGCCTTTAAGAAAAAACAACAGCGCCGCCTGCTGCCCTGGAGCTTAAAACGCGCTCTACAGCGAAGGTGAACAGATTAATGAATGGCAAGAAATATGTGTATATAATGTTGTAGCTGGAGATGACCTGAATGACTTATATAACTCTGCCCAGCTATGTCTACACTAAAAAAGCATAATTTATTAGAAGATTTATTGTTTTGACTCTATAAAATAATGAATAACTAAAGCTGTAAAACCTAACAATGGAGTAGATAGATTAGTATAGGTCAGAAGTGCTTTGAAAGCAAATCAAGTTTCCACAAATGGAAGTAAACAATATCAAACAGCCTGCAAAGACACAAAACAACTTCAATAAGACTTAAGCAGTGGAGGAAAAGACTCAGCAGTGATGCAAAATGGCCAAAGACATTCAAAAGACCAAGACTTCAATATGAAAGAAAAAACACAGATATGACTGAAGTTAGAGAAAATACAAGTAAAATCACTGTGAAGACAGAAAATGATGCAATCAAAGGAGGGAAGAATAACTATGAGATGCAAAGTGACCACACAAAGGTAGAAAGTTACTAGAAAAACATGCAAAGTGACCACAAAGTGATAAAAAAAAATGACTGCTGGAAGATGTAAAACATATTCCTTTGAATTAAGCTGGTACTAATCTATTCTTAGCTTCTCTGGATCATACTTATATTATGTTGTTCAATATCATTTATGCCAATCAAATTACATCAACATGGTTTCATTTATAATTGTTTCCAGGTGGTCAACAGTTTCCTGGCTAATTCAGCACCTGTAAATGTGTTCACTATTAGGAAAGTAGCATAACAATATGATGGAGTAATAATATCTGTTATAGCTTTACCTTCTAGGCCGATAATCTACTCGAGTGTCAGATTAGAGCTGATCTGGAAGTGGGTTAATGCTGGAGAGCTATCAGGTGAGCACCCGACCTTCGCCTCACAGGGTATTAACCTGCCGTAGCGGAGGTGAATGAAATGCCTGGAGGGTCACATGTGAAAACGTCTTGCCTGGGTGCTGCTGTGCATGTGTCCATATGTAACTCACCTGCATCAACCACCTGCCCTCAGAGGGTGTGACACTGACTGCAGAGGACACACTCCCCTCTTCAGAAATGTTTGGAGGGTTTCTAACTACCCTTAGTGCAGTTTTATTTACCACTAATTTTAAAATACAAGCATTACTGACTTGATCGTCATTATGTCAGTGAAATTAACCATTTTACAGAAGAACATAGTGTGGCATCTGCTGTTATGTCAACACAGTATGGACAGAGTCTGCAATTTCCACATCAGCAACGAGGTCTGGTGTGTCATCTGCTCATTACATCACAGATTTTGGCCTCTAATCCTGCAGTATCACACATATCAGTCTGCCTCTGCTAAATTATCCCTATCCTGTTTTTAAGTCTGGCATCATACAAGAGTCTTTATTTTCAATCAGTGCGTTTTATTTATGTGGAAGGCAGTTTAAAGTGCTGGAGAAATGCACAGAATTGCAAAACTGAATTTAAAAAAAAGACCAGTGTACATCAAGATACATATAGAGAGACTACTTTACAGGGAGTAGCAATGCAGCCAGAAAAGTAAATGCCTGAAAAACACCTAAAAAAAAACTCTTGCTCAAAACAACTGGGAAAAAAACGAAAGCACAAAGATCCATATTGAAAAGTGGGCTTCAAAGTGGCCTTTGTTGGTGATCTTTTTTAGACACTTTCTTATTCAAATGAATGGGGGAAAATTCTGAAGTATTTTGGGAATTTCACAAAAAACATGACAAATCGCTACCAAAAGTCACATCACACTATTCCCGATTGGGCCGCACGAAATGATATAACATATGTGGGAGTTTTCTCAAAGCTGCGAGATGAGATTTTAGGCGGAAGAAGAAGAAATTGGATAGGCTCACTTCATTTCAAAGTAAAACATTACTATGTGCAGTACATTTCTACTGAAAATAGTCCAGGTGTCATAAGGAGGAGCTGTAAGGTAATTAGAGGCTGTGACAGTACTTGAAATACTGGCGTTCACATGATTGTATAATTCCATCATCCACCCATCCGAGCATCCACTATACAGTTCAGTCACCTATCCCGTCTTGCCATTCACACTCACGTTCCCCCAGGCAGTTTAGAATCACCAGTTAACCCTATGCATGTCTTCTTTTTTAATTCCAGTTTATGTAAAACCAGATTTGCTTCATTTTAACCTTTTTTTTCAACTTCGTTTTACTTTTAGAGCACAGGCAGCATCTCAAACAGGTAAGACTTAAAAATGTTGAGTGGTGGATTTAAAGTGGGTAAACAGTGGGGCATAGTATGGGGGAAAACTGACACATGGGAGCAACATGAGCTAAATTAAAAGACAAATAAAAGATATTTTACAGTTAAAGGCCAGTAAAATCAGCAGGACTAATAGGACAAAACAGCTTAAAAAGTCACGAAATCAGTCCAGAGCTCAAAGAGGACTGGTCCTTACTTCATATTTTCGTTACTTTAGTATGATGCGTGTGCTGCTCTGCAGCCTTGTATCACCCGCCCTGTCCAAAAGCAGGTATGTGCAGAGAAGTGGAGGCTGTAATCCTTTAAGAGGATCAAGTCTGACTTCCAGGGGGAAGGGAAACAGGATCCACTAACTGTCCATAGTAGCCTGCGCATGGCATATCTGTCATCTTGGCCGAGTGAACATGTGTCCATTAAAAAAAAAATGCTGAGCTGACAGCACTTTGATGGAGGCTTTATGGAGCGTAAACAGTGATGGAGGCTGAGGCTACCTCGGTGATGGAGTCCATATCTACAAGCATCCTGAACATGAGGACGACTGAGAGGAAGAGGAGGAGTTAAGGTAAACCACGACATGAGTGTTCTATTTCAGAATATGGGCACGTAGTTTTGTCTACAGTACCCAACAGCCACAGGTGCATTATTACATAAAATCATTTTAAATTAATGTTGGTTTTGTTTCCAAATCAGCTCCTTTAAAACCTGCTTGTTACTGATTGGTTAACACAGAGTTTACCGCACACTGTAATGTAGCCGTTTGCAGATATGAGGAAATTTTAAGTATTTTTATTAATGCACAGACTGACATTTAAATCATGGCACCCATGTTTAGCTGTGTTGTCATCAATTAGCAGCAGGTATGGCTTTGCTGCTTGGCACCCACAAGTGTTTTTAAAAAGTGACGTTTTAAAGAAACTGAAATAATTTGTTTTAGGCAATAAGCATATCACACTTTATAGTCAAATTTGAGCTTATTATATCATCACTGTTTCAAATAAGCTTGTTTTCATTAGAGTAAATAAACCATTAACTCTACATGGACCCAGTATCCATCTTCAAGGTTAACCTAATATTTTATGTAAATATGTTCAAACATAAAAATTAATGCAATACACTTTTGGTGCCTTCTTTCTAAATGCAGTCTCATGTAAAAGACCTCGGATGAGTCTGTTCTTCCCAAACACACAGCCATGCCGATGCTGGAGGTCATCTGCAGCCTGATTGGCTGGCTGTGTCTCTACTTCTTGTTCGTCTGCACCTTCACTCAGCGGGGACCCGAGTGGAACTGTCGCCTGGTCACGTTGTCCCACGGCGTCCTCATAGTGCTGCTCACAGCCTATGTTGTTTTCGTAGACGGACCCTGGCCCTTCACGCATGCAGGTCAGTGGATCAATAAACATGTTACCAATGCAGTTACAAAGTATAGTTAGTATAGTTAGAAGTACAGTTTAATTTAATTTAATTTAATTTAATTTAATTTAGCTCTCTTTCTGGTCATGGTGTGATGTAAATTCAGACTGGTGCTAATTATAGCCATCTACTGCCCTCACTCAGGGTTAACAGGATCAGCCGCATGGTGCTGATGTTCAGCACATTCTAAAATTGAATAAAAAGTTAAGTACAAATCAGTTTGGTGGGTAATGGAGGTGAAAACATCCACAGTCTGCATTAACTGAACCAATAATTTGGTTAATTAATCACCAAGTGAAAGGATTAATGTAATCAGTCCATAAATGAATCAATATAAGCACAGAGTTTTAATTAGTTTGTGAATTAAAGACAGTGTTTCAACAAATGTACAAATGATTATGATTGAATTTAGGTCGGTATAATAAATTAAAATAAAAGTGCATAAAAGTAGCTGTACCAGGATGGTACATGTGGTATATATAGGGCAAAGGATGCTGAAGATGGAGGTACCAGGCAGGAGGTTAAGAGGAAAAGCACAGAGAATATTCATGGATGTATTAGAGAGGGTTGGTGCAACAGAAGCTCCAAAGATGAAGACAGTAAAAGACCAAGCAGTCAAAAAACCTACAGGTACAGGTGTAATTTTCCAAAAGTGGGTTTTATGGTACTGAAAATGACAAAGAAATATATCAAAACCACAAACAAATGAAAGTAAGTTATTGTAAGAAATACGTGGGCCCGTAAAAAGAGGTCAGCTAAACAGGATCCACTCAAAAATACTGCTAATCAAAAAAACCCTGACTTATCCAAATGAGCACAATTCAAACTATGATTTCATTCTCAGAAGTATCTAGCCTTCAAACCTGAGATCTCTTGATACAGCTTTAAATATAAGGACTCCTTCCCCTGAAGCATCTCTTCAGCAATAATCTCACAGCTTTATAAGCGACTTCATTATAAACCAGCTTCTTACAGTTTTCCTTCAAGTGTGCAGTATACAGAGGTGCACAGTATGCTTTAAACATCTTCATGTTATTTCTTCAAGCACTAAATTTGCATTGAATAATTATTTCGTGTGCATGCATCATATGGCATTGCATGCAAATGTCTTTATCATACAGCATTTACTCTCTCATAAGGAAGCTAAGATAGAACCACCAACCACTTAACATTTCCAGCGGTGCAGCTGAGCATGCAAGGAAATCAGCAATAAATTAAGGAAATAAGGACGCAGGATTTTTGGGGGGTCTTTTTGTTTAATTGTGTTGGTTTTCCAAGCAAGTAGACAAAGTTAGCAGCTATCTTGTGAACATAGTGAATCATTTAGCAGCTAAACAATCACATGTGTTTTTTAGGAGTTGGTGGAAATGAAAACAAAGCTTAAAAAAAAAAGGTTAAAGTGAATATTGAACATTTCTTTCTTTTAGGTGGGCACATACATGACTTTAAATGAATGCTAATGCTACTCTTTGTCTCTTGGATGTGTGCAGCTCCAAGTGTCTGCCAACATGTTGGCCTTCAACTAGTTAAGGTGGTTTCTCTGACCAATAAAGAAAATACTGAGTACAGATGACCTTCTTCCTATCCATCACCCAGGTACAGAAAACACAGAGCTCCAGAGCTTCGCCCTGGCTGTGTGCCTCGGCTACTTCTTCTTTGACATGGGTTGGTGTGTATGCTACCACACGGAGGGCCCCGTCATGCTTGCACATCATGCTGCCAGTATTGCAGGCATCCTGCTGGCTTTGCTGATGGGAGTGTCAGGCTGTGAAACCTGCGGGGTCATCTTTGGCAGCGAGATCACAAATCCCCTGCTGCAGACCCGCTGGTTCCTCCGCCAGGTGGGCCTGTACGACAGCCTGCTGGGCGACGCGGTGGACCTGCTTTTTATTTTACTGTTTGCCACTGTTCGTGTGGGAGTCGGCACGGTGATGTTTTACTGCGAGCTCACCTCTCCCAGGACTTCGCTGATAATGAAGCTTGGTGGAGTGGTTATGTATGGGCTGGCATGGGTGTTCATGGTTGACATAGCCAAATTTGGCTACAAGAAAAGCAAGGCTAAGTATAAAAGGTGGATAGAGAACCACAAACTCAAAGACATGGACAGACAAAAGGTGGGTGGACATTCAGACAAGAGTGAATGAAAAGCTAATGTTCTGTCTGAGGGCTTCTAAAGCTCTAAAGGTGCTATGTACAGCATGAAAATAATAAAAGATTACTAAATATTTTTAATATGCTGTATAGTTTGAGTCCCCAAATCAAAGAGAAAAGTTATTTATACTTATCATGAGCACGCTCTAACCTTGTGTTAAAATGCCATGGGCTGCTTCATAGCAAAAAGTTTAAGTTGTATTAGCAACAGTCAGCTTTAGTAGTCTAAATGTCTGATGTTTTTACACACTTATCCAAAAAGTACCAGCAAATTTATAGCAATGGAACAAAACATTCATAGCACAGCTTGATGGGGCACCTGTCTCTATCGTTATATAAACATGTTATAGTGGGAGAAGCACATGTGTAAATGAACTGCTCAAAAAAATCAAAGGAACATATCAGAAAACACATCAAATCTCAGTGGGGAAAAAAGTCATGCTGGATATCTACACTGATATAGACTGAGTAATGCGTTTGAAATGAAAGAATGACACTTAATATGATGGAAATAAAACTATCAACCAATAGAGGACTGAATTCAAAGACACCCCCAAAATCTAAGTGAAGAAATTATGCAGTAGGCTAGTCCTTTTTGTGCTTGTATGCATGTTGACAACTTCGGGGAATGCCCCTAATCACTGAGCTCCTGGAAAGTCTGAGGTGCAACCTGGTGGCATCAGATGGACCACAACATAATGACCCAAAGGTGATCTGTTGGCTTTATGTCAGGCGAGCATAGGGGGCTTTTCAGTGGTATCAATTCCTTAATCTTTCAGGAACTGCCTGCAAACTCTCACCACATGAGGCAGGGCATTGTTGTTCAGAGGTATATCCATGGATGGATGCACGGATATACCGCTACAGACCTTCACTGACTCACCACCAAACTGGCCGTGCAGACTGACGTTACAGGCAGTATAATGTTCATATGCACCGAGCACCAGTGATGGACCTGCCAATTCTGGTATTCTACGGCAAATGCCAGTCGGGGTCCACAGTGCCAATCAGTGAGGCCCACTCAAGCACACCGGGCCCTCGGTCCACCCTCATGAGGTCGGTTTCTGATTGTTTGCTCAGAGATTTTTACACCTTTTTATAATGGAGTTATTGTTACTTGCTATTCAGAAAAAGTAGCAAATTATCCCGCTGTGTGACATATGCGAGTGCTTTGTAGGACATCTCAGCTATTTTGCATTTTTACAAAATTTGTCAAACAGTTTTTTGTTTTTTTAACTACCATGTGTGCTTTGGAAATGTTCCTGGATGTAGAGTTCAGCTAAAGTAAGGCGTTGATCATGTAGCTTTTTTGAATTACTGCTTAGTGACCAACATCTAGGTTGTTTTGTGTTTTCATTTTGTTGAATTATTTAATTAAAAAATTCTAATTTAATTGGCAATTCTGACATCTTGTCTCCTTTTTTGTTACTTCCACACATCCCAAGGACTTTTCAGGGACTGCACCTGTATAAAGAATGATAAATAAAGTGTGTTAATAAAGTTTTAATAAGTGTTTTAAGGTGTTCAGTTAGGTTGAGATCTGATGGCTGCAAAGAACATAATTCACAGCTCAGTTTTCTAATCATCAAACAGTTCTTTGACCCTCTTCCCTTTGGATCACTCAGAATCTCTTCTAAAAGGACAACTGCACTGAAACCAGACTCAACAGCATAACAGAGTCACCTCATTGTAGCATTCACATTTTTTTCCCCTTTAATTTAGTCTGAATGAGTTTGAAACATCTTTGTTTGAGCTTTGTTCCTTGGGACAACCTTTATAAAATACAGATCTGATGCAGTACAATGTTTTGGGGAAGAAAAAGATCAATATAATGTGTGTTTTAATCAAGTTTCATTCAATACTGTAGATACATGTTTGCTATTAGCTGTTTTCTGTTAGATTGTCATTTCCACAGCTGTTCCATCATGTATTTGTCTTCTGTTGTGTTTTGTAAGGACTTTTTCTGTGAGCATTTTGTCTTTATTTTCCATCTCCATTGTGTTTTATTTAACGTCTGTCTTGTTTTTTTATATTTTTCTTTATTTTTGCTAGGCCACTGTAGATCACTATACTGACTATACTAGACTAGAAATAGTAATAGTAAATTTCATTCACTGAAACTGAAGCACAAGCTTGTATTTGAATGTAGTATATTATATTGGTCTTCTCTGGTATAGAGGAAGGCCATATTATATACTACATACATTTAATAAAGATGCACCAAAACAATAAAAACTGTTGAGTTTCAATAGTCAGGGCACTTGGGAAAACTATCTAAAGAGGCCAAACCCGTTTTTTTGTTTTTGTTTTTTTTTGTTAGTTTTCTTTTCTATCAGGATAAAAACATGCATTTAAAAACCATTAAATTATTAAGTTGGGCATTTTAATATGGGAAGCTGTGTGGACTGACTTGCCTCTAGAGTGTGTCTGAAGTGGACATTCAGTGAACTGTAGTTTTCGGCACTTATTTGCTTTTAGCAGCATGATGAGGTGAAACTATATTTTGTATTTTACTTAATCAAAGATGGCATCTATATTGATGCATTTAAATTAGTCAAATCCTATAGACTCCCATGTTAAATCAGTTAGCATTAACTGACAGGTTACACTCCACTGCTCCTTCCTTCTTGCTCTAAAAACACCAGATGATTAGAGCCATAATTTAAATCAGAGGTTTCATAATGGGTCCTTACAAAGTGATGTTGTACTCCTCTTTTATGTCTATAGACTGGATCTGATTGAGAAACCAGTCAAACTGTATCCCGATACCATAGCAACCTGTCAGTCACAAGATTGGTGCATCCTAAACCCTGATTTATTATCCTAATAGGAAATACAAACTAAACATCATGTTCCATTGAGGCACATGAAAACTGTTTACTCAGTCAGTCAACAGTAGGGTCATTTTCACATAGACTTCTATACAATCGGACTTCTTTTTGTAACCAGATGTACTGCCCCCTGCTGGCCATTAGAAAGAAAACAAGTTTAAGGCACTTAAGCATTCACTTCACTTTTCAGGCCAAAGTTTAGCTCTATTTTTTATGCACAGTCTGTTATCTCACTTCCCCATCAAGATCAACTAAAATTAAACAAAAATTTCCATTCATCTTTTCCTTAATTTTCACAAAAAAGGAGCTTCTTGTGTCATAAACATGTTAACAGAGTTAATAACAATGTAACAAAAAATATAACATTTAAAATAACATTTATAAAATGGATTAATTCTCCTCTTTTTGAGCAGTTTGTGTTAAAGCATTACATGAAAGCATGGTGTAAAACAAAAAGGTGCGAGTAAAAGCACAAATAAAATTACTGACATGCAGTCATTGTACAATATCCGCCTTTACCCTGAACGCAGTCAAAGCAGTCATCGTTTTTGCCCGAACATATTTATCCACAAACCGGAGCCACGGCGCAGTCTTGTGGCCAGTGAATATATTTTCAGTCCAACCTTAAAAGTGAAGTGCAGATGCCTCGTGAATGTATTTTTAGGTTGGACAAAACAACTGGGAAACCTACAATGTACACTTCGGCTAGTCAACCATCAACCAACCACTGAATTATAATTTTCAGAGTTTTTTTGTCCATCAGCATTTTATTTTTTCATGATTTTTGTTTGTTTTTTGATTTATTGTTTATTGTTTATTTGATAGAAAGATAAAACTGATGGACTGCAGAATGGGGACATTATTTTTTTGTTTTGTTTGCTTTTTGCTACATTTAGGTGCTTCAGGTTGTTTAAAATCTGTGACTGTTTAAGTCAGCTGCTATACAGCATTGCATTTCTATGCAAAATCATACAGAGACAATGATAACTGGCAAACGTATAGTAATTAGAGGAATACAGAAGATGATAACGGCCTAGCACATAATTAAAAAGATTTTTTAACGCAATTTTTTCACCTTGTGAGAACAAATCAATTTATCTAGTAATTTATCTTGAGGCAATTAAACTTGTTTTCTAGTGAGATGAACAAGTTATTTATTTAGTTATTATGAGAAAATGAGCCTAGCTTTGCAGCTTCCTGTTCAGATCTTTCCTACATGGGCATATCCAAGATTTGTATGGGGTGGCACTGCCCTTCTCCCCCTCAAATAAGTTATTGTTACTTCCTGATGTCATCGCACAATTCAGTTACACTGCAAATCTTACAATGTTCAGTGTTACTGCATGAGAGCATGGATAGGAGGAGTGGTTCAATTCAATTCCTGTACTGTTATATAGCAGTAACTAATTAAATTAAACTGACCCACACACTTCCTGATTTCCTGTTTTTTTTGTATGTTTCCCCACACTTAAATATTTCAGATCTTCAAACAAATTTAAATATAAGACAAAGATAACAACTAAACACAAAATGCAGTTTCTAAATGAAGTTGTTTATTATTAAGAGGGAAAACCAAACCTACATGGCCCTGTGTGAAAAGTGAATACCCTAAACCTAATAACTGGTTGGGCCCCCCTTAGCAGCAACAACTGCAATCAAGCGATTGCGATAACTGGCAATGAGTCTTTTACAGCGCTGTAGAGGAATTTCGGCCCACTAATCTTTGCAGAATTCTTGTTTTTCACCCACTTATTGAGAGGGTTTCCCAGCATGAATTCACCTTTTTAAGGTCATTCCACAGCATCTCAATCGGATTCAGGTCAGGACTTTGGATGGATGCCATTTTTGCCCAGTTTCTTTCTTATTATTGAATCATGAACTCTGAACTTAACTTAGATATGTGAAGCCTGCAGTTCTTTAATGTTGTTCTGGGTCCTTTTGAGACCTCCTGGATGAGTTGTCGATGTGCTCTTTGAGTAATTTTGGTAAGCCGGTCACTACTGAGAAGTTACATCACTGTTTTGTAGCATAATGGGTCCCACCGTGGTTCACTGGAGTCCCAAAGCCTTAGAAATGGCTTTCTTATCCCTCTCCAGACTGATAGATGTCAGTGACTTTGCTACTTAGCTGTTTCTTTAGATCATGGCATGATGTGTTGCTTTTTGAGATCTTTTAGCCTGCGTCACTTTGTCAGACAGGTTCTATTTAAGTCATTCAACAGGTCTGCCAGTAATCAGGCCTGACTGTTTGGTGAAACCGATCTCAGCTACTTTTTCACACAGGGCCAGGTAGGTTTAACTTTTCTCCCTTAATCAATGAAACAATAATTTAAAAACTGCATGTTATATTTAATAAGGTTATCTTTGTCTAATATTAAAATTTGTTCGATGATCTGAAACATTTAAATGTCAGAAATATGCAAAACACTGGGAAATCAGGAAGAAGGGAAACACTTTTTCACACCACCGTATATAAATATAATGAATTATGATCCAACAACACTGTATTATGTATTAGACTCAAAGAAAGGTCATACTACATAAGGAGTACTTTTACTTTTATGCAGAAACTTCTTTTTCTTGTTTAATAGTCTACTTCTTTTGTAGGATTTATTTTTAACTAAAGTAAATGGTCTGGATACTTGTTTCACAACTCTGTGAAACAGCTGTAATACAAAAAATATTTTAAACTCTTGCACAGATGCATGTAATTCTACTATACTATTAGTAATACTGTATTAAGGCACAGGACTGTGAATAAGCTGAAAAGTGTACGTATTGTTTTCTATGCCACTTCTTCTCACTGTATTTAATTTTATTTGAATTTTTAGATCCCAGTTGGACTCAACAACCCTTGTTCTTGGTCACTTTGTGCAAGCCAATTAAAAAATCCTTTAAAAGGTCCCTGTTGTCCTCTAATTATTAGGATTAACCCAGCTGAAGCAGTACATGCCACTTTAGTAATTCTGTCCATCTTTAACTTCATAAGTAGCAAAGGTAGGTAAGGGCTATTGTGTTTTCCTATAATCTTCACATAATAACAGGAAAACAAAATCCTTCTGGGATATTCCATCTTATCATCTCAAGAAATTACC
The DNA here is from genome assembly GCA_015106755.1 of Etia nguti. Taxonomy (NCBI): domain Eukaryota; kingdom Metazoa; phylum Chordata; class Actinopteri; order Cichliformes; family Cichlidae; genus Etia; species Etia nguti. The sequence goes on along the minus strand of VUQG01021906.1, from coordinate 9,033 downwards.
CTTTAGTTTTCTAGAGATAAAAAGCTAAATCAACCTGCCATCATAAGAAATGGGGATTTTCACTTTTTCCACTTTTTCTTTTTTTCTTACTTAAGATGAGACGTTCATGCTAATGAATCAAATCTTAATTATAGAATGTATTCCACAGTCAATGAGAAATTAAAACTTCTAAATCCTCCAATTATCTCATAAAATGAGAGGATCGCAGCTGTAAAGTCAAAGTTAAACCCACATAAAGTTCAGTATTAGCACTAATTTGATCAACTGAGCTAAAAGGAACTTCACACTGTTTTGTTTGTATCTGGTGTCACTTGTTAACAACCTACACATACAGTATATAACACAATAAAAGCAAATTTACAACAAATTCATATTTAGCTTTTCTGATGCTCCGAAATCAGAATAATGTGAATCGTCTCGGTCTTCCTGAAATTGTGTTAATGCAGCAAATACAAGCGTCATATACTGTGCGTAAAGTCCAGACCTGTCAAGTGTGCTAGCTTAGCTTAGCTTAGCTAAGACTGAAAAGCAGGGAGGAAAAAAACACCTATCGCCAACTCTAAAGCTCACTTATTTTTTAATATCTTAGAATTTAAAATTAAAATAGAAATGCCCCAGACAACCACTCGTCACTAGGGAACAAAGTGACCGGCTCAACAACTAAAATTAGTGTTCGCTTTGGCCAATAGCAGACTGCCACAGTTGCCGGTAGTTTGCACGAAAGAGGCTGTTTTGTCTGCAAGCACCTTGAAAACTCAGAAGTCAACTTTAAAGTATCTGGTTTTTACTGCTGACCAAGTAGTTGGCAAATCCTTTTTCAGATAAGTTGACATCTTTCATGCAAACTACGGACAACAAATACAATCTGCTAGCGATCAAAGGGTTTGCAAGGAGGGTTTTCGTGGTGCAGCACCACATACCTGTCCAAAGCAGACGGTCACCTGCTAACAATTTAATTCAAAGCTTGGCGAAAAAAAAAAAACAGCATAAATTTTATGGTTGGAATGAGTGTTTTAGCCTTCCATTTTGGCATTTTATTGAGCACTTGTATATCGACTCTATCTATAATGTAGAGGTTATTTTCTATTCCAGGTTTTTACACTGAGTTTTGAAGAGGAAAATCTTCCTTCAGTACTGGTCACAGTCATAATGTCTCACTTCTTCTCTGCTGAACGTCTGTGACGTCAGATGGTCGGCTTAGCCTTTTTCCATTCATTATATCCAGTGTTTCAGATCATTTATGCAGTCAGTGATTATTATTATTATAGTAAAAAGTGTCCATGAATAACTTGGTGATATGTCTCTTCTGCTCCTGCTGGGTGAAAGAGTTTATAGTGGAGTAATTCAGACTGTGACGATGACACCGTCCTTTGAAGTAGGAGATCAGACATTAATCCATCAGTGGTAAAAGGTGGAGGAAGGTGAGCAACATGAAACTTGGCTCTGACAGCCGAGAGAGCAGGGAGCCTTTCGTCACTGAATACCATCTGAAAAAGTACCAGACAAAGAGTTTGAAATACAAAACATTAAAGTGAGCGCGAAGTGAGATGACGGAGAGAATTAAAACACACCGTTGTTGTCATCGGAGTCCGTGGCTGCGTCGCCGTGCGTTTGTCGCAGTTCGTTGTACTTCATCTCTATATCCTGGAAGCAGATAATCATTACAGCACAACTGACTGTGGCCCACACTTCAGACACAGATACAGTCAAACAGACAAAATGTGCTTAAATGCAGGAGTCAAAACAGGAATTTAGAAAAAAACTGTTCTCTTAATGCAGAGATGGTGATTGCAGTGAGACATTTTACCTGTAAATATTAAAGCAGCTGTAAACACACATTGGTGTTAGAGTAAGCCTTTAAAGCATTAACCATTAAATAATTCCCAGAAAACTACATTTTTATTTAAAATTGATTGTTTATTGAATCACCTGACAATAAAAAAAATAATATTAATTTGCACACATGAGATTTAATTTGGATGATATTTGCTATATTCTGCATTTTTAAATGTATTGCTAAAAATTTATTGTGCAACTTATTTAGGTTTTTTCACACCGACGATGAAGTCTCAAAAACTCACAAAAACTGTATGTAACACATATCATACACTCGGCTTTACGGTCTTAAAACTGTAAAAACAATATCCCTTTATCCTCATCTCTTATTAACAGACCAGTGGTATGGTCCAGTTCATACCAATGGTTATCTGAGACATTTACAATAATAATATGATGATTATATTGTTCATTCAGTTACATTTCATGTAGAAGTTTTTAAGAATTTAGTTTAAGGTACATATGTTAATTACAAATGAAAAATACATTTAAATTACATTACCTGGGGGGGAAGTCCAGATGTTTTTCTTGTGTTATGTAAAAGAGGCTCAGATGCCAGATTTCCATTTGTTAATGATTTGAATTTCAGATACTCTTCATCTGCTGTAGATAGTTTTTTTGTTTGGCTTTTTTTTTTAGGCCTGATACTTCTTCTTTTCATCCTCCACACCATGCTAAAATGCCAAGTTTGGCTGATGGCTCTGTGGGAATCACCTTATTAATGCTAATAATGCTATTTTATTCCTGTCAGACTGTGTTACTAGCTAACACACACACAAGATAACAAAGTGCCTAAGGACTAAACTGAAAATGAGTAAAAGACTTTTGCTCAAAACCACTTAAAAAAATTACAAATATGTCTGGAAGAAAAATATAAATACAAAAAATATAAATACAAAAAAGCAGACTATGTTAGAGGGTAGAAAAACAAAAAAAAAGATAACTGAAGATGTGAGGAGGTAAATACATTTTTGCATAATCTTAACACAAACAGAGAACATGACTTCACTGACTTAGAAGAGCACATCCAAATGCAAACCATCTTCCAGACCACACAGGTATTGTTCAGGCTCTGATTTATGAAAGAATAAAGTCTAGTTTAGTCTAAGAGTAAGCAGGACTAAGCTTTTTCCATGGTTATGTACCAAATTTAAAATCTTTTAAAAACAAACCTGCATCTGGGGTGGATCAGTAGTTTGTTTAATCCTATAACTTTTGTGTCTGTTTGTTAGGCAGCTGCTGAACATCTAATGAGTAATATATTACTTTTCTGAGCAATGACCCCAAAACTGCTTACTTACTGGCCCTAATATTACTGTTCAAGTAAAAAGAGAAATTAAAAACACACCAGCATTGCTATCAGATGGTCATTTTGTGCTTTTTAGTGCAGATATGAGAATCATCCACTGGCTACAAACAGCTGGTAGAGAAAATAGAGATCTTGCACAGCAGGGCAACACTCTCCTGTAGATTCAACATCACAAAGCTGACTCACTGGAGGCGAGATATCACATCATGTGTAGGCTTTACGAATAGAGAAAGCAGCCCACAGATACTAAGGTACCTTAAGATACTGCAGATCGGCCTGTAGGAGGCGCAGGTGGGTCATGAGCTGCCGACTGAGGTTGGGTCCTCCGCCTCCCATCTGTGAGGAGGAAGACAGCAGTTTCCTCATGTCTATCCCAACATCACTTCCAACTCCGACATCATCATCAGTGCTGCTTTCCTCAGAGCCGGGGAAATCCAGGACCACAAAACAGCCTGGGTGGAGATGCAGATCAGGAGATGGTGACATAGTTACACAAGTACATTTTGGTCATTAATTCTTAATACTAGAGTACAGCAGTACCATTACCATTACGTTCAGCAGCCTCAGGTGGAGGCTGCAGGTCTTCTTTCGGTAAACTTTCAGATGCCTGGCTCTCATCACAGGTAGCAGAGGGCCCCTCTGGGCTCTCAGGCAAGGAAGGACTCGACTGACTCCCACGGGCTCCACTCGGCTTGCTTTCCTCCGTTTCCTCCTCTGCTTCTCTGCTTAACATGTGTGTGAAGACTGCCTGCTTCAGCATCGCCACTGAAACAGACATCAGCGGTTATTTCCCTGATGAGAATGTCAGCATATTCTCTTTAACATTAAACATTGGTTCTGCTGGATGTTTCTTCCTGTTGAAGGAGACTTTTTCCTTCCCACTGTTGCCAAGTGTTTGTTCAAAGAGGATTCTTTGATTGTTGGGGTTTCCTCTGTATTATTGTAGGGTCTCTACCTTACAATACGAAGCGTGCTGAGGTGACTGCTGTTGTGATTTGGCGCTATACGAATAAAATTGAATTTGTTTGAATTAACCTGAGCATAATGGTAAAACAAGCATCTCAGGGTCAAAACTATCCACAGTGCTTACTACTACCGACAGGTAATCAGGACTTACGTGTCTTTAGAGCTTCTTCAGCTTTGGAGCAAGGCATGACAAAAGCATTGTGCTCTTCTTCATTTTCAAGGGCAATGCCAAGCCGCGAACCTTCCTGCAGCAGTCTCTCGGCCAGCTGCCCGTCCAGGAAGGCCTCTAGCTCTGCTTCATCCACCTCCCCATTCTGCTCCTCTTCCTCCTGCCTGTCTGTCATCGGCAGCTCCTCTTCTTCATCTTCTGACCTCAACCCATCAAAGGGGTTGAGACTCTCCGGTGGATCTTGAATGTCCGAAGTAGAGGCGGCTTCTTTATCGGAGATGCTCATATCTGGGATTTAAATTTAAAATGTGATGAAGTGTTAGAAAAAAACATGAACAACAATAGGGTCCACAGGGGGGAAAAAAGATTTATGGGCTTTTTTTTTGTATAATTTTGCACATTTATTTATTTGCGCTGACAGATTTCATTCATTTACTGCAACAGCACTTTTTTATTATGTACAAAGACTGAGGTGTATTGTTGAAATTGAACTTGTGTGTAGTTAAACATCAGTGAAGTTTCACTGGTCCGGCCCACTTAGATCAAAGTGGGCTGCATGCGGCCTACGATGTAAAATGAGTTTGACATCTCTGATTTAATATGTCATTTTTAATTATATTCTTAAAGCCATAGATTCATCTATCCATCAGTACTTTTGGTACTGACAAACACAGATAGATACCTGCAGAATGGATACTTTCACTCGGCGTCTCATCTTTGCTCAGTTTAGGCATCCCATTGTTGATGATATTAATAGCATCCTGCTCAGCACTGAAACACATTTACATTGTAAACAGTGAATTAAAAAAAACACACAAAAAAAAACAAGATGCATACACAAAAATCAAACAACAATATCAGTGACCCTGTCTGCAGCATTAGCGGACTCACTGGGACTGAGGTGGAGGCGTGTCCCTCCTGTGGGGTTTGGCCTTCATGGCGTCGGCACACTGTGTGATCAGATGTTGCCACCTGGATCAACAGGGGTGACACAGCTGGATGAAACAGACTAAAAGTGATGAGATGAAGCCGCATGAGCATTGTTTTGGTGTGACACTCACGTTCTCTGGTCGGACACCGTCTGAGCCGTCAGCTCGTAGATCTGAGCCCCGTTTTCGGACATGGACAGAACGAAGAAAGACTTGTTGTCTGATGAAGAGAAAATTTCAAACAAGGATTGGTCCACACTACGCAAAAGCTACATTTGCATTCAAAATAGATGGTGTACATAGAAAAATATACAGAAACTAATGTCACTGATATGAAGAGACAAAGAAACTTGTGAAGTTAAGTTAAAAGCTAAGGTTAGCATGCTAAGCCCTCAGTGAGGATCTCACAGTAAAACTGTAATTCCTACGATGGTTGAGAAAAATTTGGCATGCCAACCAAAATTTTCAGCAACTTCGACACAATTGAGAACATAACACTACCTCTGTGTTTTTATGGGTCTAAAAAAAGGTTCTAAACTTATTTCAGTAAGCTATAAATGCTGGTTTAGCTAAATGCTAAACCAGCTTGAGCTAAGCTAAATGTTAAGCTAAATGCTAGTTTAGCTCACTGGAGAGACCAGGCGACCTATATGCCATAAGGCTAATGCAGAGGCTCGGATTTGAATCCACACTGAGGGCTTTACTGCATGTCTTCCCCTGCTCTTTTTTCCCCCAGCTTTCCTGTCTTGATCTACAGAGCTACATATTTCAATTGACATATTGTTTTACTCCTGACGCCCTTCCTGATACAACCCCAAAGGGATCTGTGACTCCTTCAACCAGGGATGTTTTGCTTGTTAGGAGTAAACCACCGCACTATGGAGATGCTCAGTATGGTGGAACCTGAAAGCATTTCCACGTGTCTCCGGTTCTTACCAGTTGCGACCGGTCGAACCAAGACTGTGTTGAGTTTGATGATGGGGCTGAAGGTGTGCTTGGTGTCGACGACACTGGCCATGTTTTTGCCATGAAACTTTAGGACCAGGCGCTCATCCTGTTTCTGCAGCAAGACCATGATGTCCTCCAGGAGGAGTGTGTACAGCTCTGAAATAAAAACACTAGTGATATAAAACTGTATGTATATCTTACAAATTTTGTCTCATTTTGGATGCAAAAATAAACCTGAAGAAGTATTTTTTCTACAAAAATGTCTGATATTATAGTCTTTTTAATCTTATTGTCATATATTGATGTGTACACACCAATTGTCTTTTCCTTATTGACTTTCCAGGAGAGAGGACCCTCATGAACCATCTTCCTCTTGGTGAGGTCCAGATTCTGCAAGCACAACACACGGCAGAGCTTCATAAACAATCCAGAGTAAATATCAAGAGGTAAATAGGGATTAAAACATAAGTTTGTTACCTTCAGCTCCAGGATCACAGGGTTTTCACTCTGTTTCAGAGACGAGAAGTCTAACTTTCTCTGATACTCTTCAAGCCGCTGTTAAGACACAACACAACTCATAAAATGCCCTTCCAAATCTCAGCCTGTATGAATCTGTACATTTCTTTAAATAAACGGATTAAATAAATGATTCTAATGTGTGCACCTGTTTGTTTTCAGCCTCTTTTACAGCTTGGTTGACATGGTTGAGGATCTTTTTGCAACAGTCTCCAGCTCTCTTCACCTTTTTCCTTTCCTCAATGTCCTCTACAAGAACAAAAAACCAACATAGCCAACAGTTCTTGATGATTAAACTAAAATTAATGGTTTCCCCTCAATGAAAAAGGTCAAGGGTTTCCAGAATCTGTACTAAAATGTATAAAATCTTATTTATACCTGTGTACTTGGCAATGTTATCCAGCAGGAGTGGGTATTTGGTCACTCTCTGCATTTCTACAGGGATGATGTCTTTGAGCTGCAGCCTGCGACACAAACGGTTGCTCTGAGCTTCCTGAAGAATGACAACAAGGAAGAGGACAGTAAGGAATGAGGAAGGTCAACAACAAAAAACCTCTGTAAAAGATAATATATGAGTCAATAAAAATAAAAAAAAACTGAAATATTCGAGCTTATGGGATACTGCAATGTTCTGCTTTAAGCCCCAAAATGCAGACATTTGTTATAGAAAATAGAAACAAAAGAAAACATGGTTGAGACAAAAGATGGATGAAATCTTTTACAAATAACAATACAACAGATTTAATCAAAGACCTAAAATTTAGGTAAAAAAGAAAAAGAAAAAAGGGGGGAAAAAAATTCACTGCAGCAACATCCCCCTAATTACTAAGTGTGTATTGTCACTTCCATCCTTATGTTGCATTTACTGGGTAACTTAAAAGTTCTTTAAGCTTAAAGAGCCACCTGGTAAAAGGGTCCTAAGTAAGCATGTATTCATGAAGCGTCTCCAATAAACTGAATGCAAGGGTCTCATACGCAGCCAACTGTGCCACTGTTCTTATCCATTATCCATAAGGAGATGGATATTTACTCATCCTGTGTCTCTGTGTAGGTTCTCAGTCATCCAGGCCAAAGTTATCTAAGGAGTTCAGAAAGAAAAGCCACTGGACTTCTTTAAGTTTTTTGACCCACACCTTTTTTCACACCTTGAGCTGAGGCACATGACTCTCCACCATTTGTCTTAGAACTGAAGAAACTTCTTGGGTGAGAGAAATGTCTTCAAGAAACTTTAAGAAGTTACTTTTCTTTCCAAGCTCCTTAGATTTTTTTAAATGGACAAATACAATTTGGGTCAAATTAGGCAAGTCATGTTCTTCCCCTCTGTAGAAGTGTCTTTTGCTTCTGAGCCTCATGTAACTGATCTAGAGCCTTAGCTCCAGATCAGGTTGGTTGGTTGAGTTGGTTGGTTAGTTTAGGTTGGGTTGGGTTGACGGGGTAGATTGGTTGGTTGTGTTGTTTCTCGCCTTCTATCCCTCTCTTTTCTCTCTATACCCACAGCCAGTCGTGAGGAAGGGTACCTGCACTCCCCGAGCCTTGTTCGGGTCTCTGCCTGCTATAAAGGGAGCTCATTGGAGAATGTCGGATCATTGGATTTTTTTCTATAATGATGCAGGGTCTTCAGCTTACAATTGTTGTGAACTGGCACACTAACTAAAACTTAATAGAATGTTCTCCTGCCTGCCACCATTCGTTTCATCCAAAGTCACTGTCCTCCTGTTGTAGACTGCAGTGAACGTCTTGCACTCACCTGCATGAACAGGTTGAATTTCTGGTCTTTCTTCTGCCTCGTCTTGATGAGCTCCAGTGCAGACGGCTGGTTACTGCAGAAGGTTGCCACTGCTCTCTTTAACTTTTGCTCTTCCTCCCCACTGAACTGGATGTCAGTGCACAGAGAAAGCATAAAATGCTTAAATATTTCCGTCAGCTTACATGCTAAGAGTACACTTGATGATTTCTACTGAAACAACTCTGAAAATATCTCCAAAAGTTGATTCTGTTCATCTGGACGTAGCGTTTTGTGGGAGAAACGTTTCGTCACTCATCCAAGTGACTTCTTCAGTCTCAGCTGACTGCAGGTTTCCCCAATCTTATAAACAGTACATTTGCATAACGACTGAAACCAGCCCACTGAAGGAACAATGGGCTGGGAGGTCAGTTCCTTAATCTTAATTATGCAAATTCTCATGACCATTGATCAACAACCACTGACCAAAACCCACTGATCAAAGACCACTGATCAATGGCCATGAGTACCATTCACAGAGAGTTGGGGAATGGCTGCAATCACAGCATTGTAAGATGGCGAAAGATGTACCCTTAGGCCCCCACCTCGATTCAGAGATGGTCTTGAGAATGCATCA
>VUQG01021905.1:0-37526 GCA_015106755.1 Etia nguti | reverse complement strand
CAGTTTAATACATTGTGATTTACATTTGCCCTTTCTTGGTGTTGTTTTGTAGCACACTGCATCTCCCTCTATATAGCGTGACATGTTTCAGTAATTCAAGACTAAATAAATCAGTATTTACAGTATAAAAGACACTTTTTATTTTCCGCTGTTCTCATAGTTAGACTCACAGTTTCTTAAAACGCCATCAACATTTTCCAACAGTTTGGGCAAATTTAAAACAAGCATTGCCGAGTTTCTTTTCTCGTATTGGAACTTTTTGCTCACTTGTCCCCGACACCAACACGATGCAATCTCACAAACATCACAAAAACTCTGAGTTCAAAGTCGAAAGAGATTTTAAATACAAAAATGTCAACAAACTACATTCTATATAAATCTAATTTTGACATAAAGCAACAAAATGACAACAAAAAACAAGATTCGGAGCAATGTCATATTGGTCTGAAGCAGCCCGAGTGTCGAGGAGAGGCCATTTCCATGAGATAGTCTTCGATACGTGTCTCTATGTCTGAGTACAGGTCCTCAACTTGCTCCCTGAAAGGCGGATGCCACAGCCACAGCATTACAACCCCTGCTACAGCGAGGAGTAAAAGGAAGAACATGCACACCTTCCACCAGGATCCACACGGCGTCTAAACAGGAAGGAAGGAAATAATTTAGTCAGGCGGATATTAAATTATCAGCAGGCAATGATAACTCATGTGCATGAGCAGCTGCTCAGGTGGTTACTGCAGGGCAGCTGAAGCAAACTGATAGTGTAGAAAAGCATAGTGGGGCAGAGTGTTAGAATTATGTAGTGGTTTAATTACTGGCTGATAATATAAAGGCAATGAGACCTTTTGAGTCCTGCAAGGGCATTAAGTCTCCCCTAAATGATCTCACACACACACACTACTCACTGGTCCCCTGCAGCGGTGGCTGAGCTGCCGGAGTTCATCTCTGCACTGCGACAGCCGGGCCTGGCTGGACTGACACTCCTGCTCCATAGCGTGCAGCTCTGCCTGCAGCTCCTCACACTGCATGCACACAATAAAGAGAGTGAACATGCAGAAATGCTTAAAATACACTCTAAATGTCGGTGATCCTCAGACAGGCACGTGTGTTAGCAGTGGGTTTGGAATGCAAACAGACTGCACAAGATTACCTTGCATATAAGACAAAAACAAATAATAGGGGTAATATTTTTACCTGCTCCTGTTAGTGACTTTGTGAAACACCTAGCTGGGACATTCCTTGTGTGGCAGGCTTGAATTAAACTGTCAGACTTGTGAATGAGCTACAGTTTACTGTAATGTCCATGCTTTACCTCTCTCTCTTTGAGCTGGAGTTTCTCCTGAGTGTGGCGGAGCTGGTCCTCCAGCTGAGAGTCTCTCCTCACCGTCAGCCGAGGCTCAGGTTCCTGTGACGCCAGACACTCCTGCATCATGAAGTCTTGACTCTCCTCTTCGCCATCTAGGAAACCGAAGGTTTTATAAACATATTGAATGTGTACTATTTAACAATAATCATAAAAAAAAACACCAAACGTGATGTCTTGCCTCTGAGTTGCTGGATTTCTTCTCTTAGGGTCTGGTTGTCTTCCTCCAGCAGACAAATGTTGTACTTTAGGTCCTGCTTTTCTTGTCTTAATGAGAGCATCTCGTCTCTCAGCTCACGCTCTCTGGCTCTGGAAAGCTGATAATTCAAGAAATAAATTCACATTCTTAACATTTATAATTAAGCTTTTGACCACGCACTCATCCACGTTGTCACAACCTAACATTACCTCCACTTGGCTGTGCAGCTGTTGCAGCTGTTCATTACTGAGGTGCTGGCTCTCCCTGAGTTTTCCAGAGCTCAGCTTCAGCTCCTCATGAAGGCTTTGCCACTTCAGGGCCTCTGCCTTTGCTGTAATTAACGCTTCCTGTTGACACAAAATGCAATGAATTTAAAAAGAAAAATCATCTGTAAGACTCAATTCAGGAAACTTGCTTCCAGGTCACCAGATGCTGAGTCTATCAACTAAAAAGCAAAAAAACTGAAACCTCAGTGACATTTATGTCTTTTCTGTGTGGTGAAATAGGGGAAAAAAAAGATGTTTGACCTGCAGAGTCTCAGCCTTGCTGAGGGCCTCCGTTTTCTCCTGTGTGGCCTTCTGCAGGGCAATCAAGGCCTTCTCTTCATATACCATCCTCTGCTTTTCCATCTGTACCACCAGTTTCTTTACACCATCTTTTGGAAACTTCTGCAGGGACACAACACTGCTGAGTTAGTTATTAACACCCGGTGAGATCCAGACCAAAACCACAGAGACTCACACTTAAGATGCTACGCTATCACCCCGTCACAGAATAATGCCAGAACAAGGCTAGTTACTGTAAAGAGTAAATGTCTGAGTTCTTGGAAAGCAAATAAATAATAACAACAGCAACAAATCGACACTAAGATACTGTAAAAATTAGTGTGGTTGCTTTTTTACAGGCTAGATTACACTCACCTGCAGACAGGCTTGCAGCTGCGCCTCCAAAACCTTGATCTTGTTTCTCAGCAGATCTTCACTGCAGCGAGACTGTGTGGGTTAGAGAGGAAATGAATGACTGTCACGCTCTAACCTGCAGATGGAAAATTAATGGTTCATGTGCCAAAAAGCTGTGACAGCACGTTGTTTCACTGAACACAGGTGCATAAGGGGAACTCGAAGCAGCAGTGAGCCTCAAGAGAGATCACAATATCTGCGTTTGATACAACACACTTTGTTATAAGTGCAAAAAAGACCCCTAATGATAACATACCTCAGTGAGAAACAACAGGTGGAAAACTTGAATAAGTGAGACTGAATAAACTGTAGATCAGCTCAGCTGCTAAAACAAAATGTAAAGAGGAAACAAAACTAAAAACAATGACCTCAATATTTCCCTTTCATTCATTGCAACCAGAGTAGCCAAAAGAGATCTGAAGAGGATGCATAGCACCTTTAACAGCTACTGAGTGGCACACCCTTCCTGTATAAGAACGACAGCTTGCACTCGTCCTATGCAGTATAGAATTGCACGGAAGCAGGAAGCTCCAAACCACAGACTTCACAGGTCTTCCTGACACAGCCGTAATATCAGCCAGGGCACCAAAGCAGAAAGAAAAACAGCGTGACCTTATAAAGTGAGAAATATGTGTTATTTGATGCATGTAAACAGACGACGAGCCTTACTGTCCATATTTTGTTGGACGAGTTCACGAGGTTTGTCGTGCTCTCCTGGAGTTCAGCCAGCTTCTTCTTCATCACATCTTCTCTCCACAGGGCCTCCTGCCAGAAACCCAGCAGCAGCAGAAAGAGAGTTACACTAACGCACAAAGACAGTTTTCATCTGCTTTGAAGGGACTGCACAAGTCATCAGGTCCTTAAGTAGCATCAGCGCATATAAATAAATGTATTACTTAATATTCAAAGCAATAGTGATGAAAGATCAAATGTGATGAGAGCTTAACCCTTTAAAACCAAGTGTATCATGATAAAAATAAGCCTAATGTAGCTAATATGATACAACTTTAATATCATATATGCAAATTATTATTTCTTATTTCATCAGAAGGGCCACTAAACACAGAAAATGTGACTTTTCTGGCAATTATGCCATGGTTCAGGCTTTAAAGCCTTCAAGGATTCATGAAACACAGGTCAGGATGATTTTGGATAAATATTGTTTGCTTACCTGTAGGTAGTCAGCTAATTTCTGAATATCCTATTAGGAGAGAGATAAGAGACAGTAAAAACAGTAAAGCTTCATAATTAAAGAAAGAACTTTTGCATCAGATTATAGAACATCTGTTTCCCCTCAGATTAGCCCAAACTTTATTTCGACTAATCATGTCGTGTGATGCTTACCTGACCTGACCGTTAGCCTAGCCCTCAGCTGTGGCCTGTGCTCTCAATCCTTTTAATCTATCCCCTAATTCTAAAACAGCACGACTGTGAAACTTACTGATTCTTTAACGGTGATGAGGCCGGACCTGCACAGAGGACAGTTTCTCATTAGAGAGAGAGGAGATCAGAAATGCCTTTTGCAGTAAAATCAAGGTTTAAAGGGCACGGGGAGATTTGAATGAGACTCACTCAGTCTGCACGCCGGTCTCTCTGAGTATCTTTTTCTGAAGAATGCTTTCAGTTTGCACAGATGATTTCTGGTAAATCTTCTCAGTTTTGATGAGTGTTTTTGTGGTTGTCTTTTGTGCTGTGTGCAGAGAAAAAACAAAGACAAATGTAAAGTATGATTCAACGGTCCCTGGTCAAAATTTTTTGCGCTTTATTCTCTTTACCATTTACACTCGTGTCCTTTTTATGAATGCTTTTCACCCTGTGCTGCTCTGATTCCTTCACAGATGGCGTGGAGGTAGGTGATTGCTTCTTTGCATGACTTTTGTCCTGCTTCATCACTGTTATCTGTTCTGACCACAATGAGGCCTGAGGAAATGAGAGGAGAGAGACGATGCAGGTATTATTCACAGCAGACCTACGCAGACTTAAAACTGATCTGGTGATAAACGTGCCGAATCCATGCAATCTTTTACCCATGTGCTGGTGTTTGGATCACCGCTTATGCTGCTGTGTGGAGTCAAAACCATGAGTGGATGTCCTTTAGCATTCTCTGTGTTTGTTGAGCTTGAACTGTAATATTTCATTGAAAATATCTGTGAGGGAGATTTTCTTCGCGATGAGCGTTCACGCCACTCTGGGCTCACCGATCTTCTCCTCAGAAACTCCAGCTGCCTCTTCTCTTTCAGTTCTTTCTTTATCTGCCAGGTGTTACTGTCTCTGGGAGGGCTGCGGCATGAAGTCACATTGTTACGTCCTCGCAGGTACTCACGCTTCTCTGCTCTGATGTCCAATATTCGGTCAAAGTGTTTCTCCGGCGAGAGTTGGAATCCACTGATGGCCAGGGCGTCCATGGCAGCTCCCCTGGCTGTTATGTCGCCTCAAGCCTGCAACGACAGTGTAGCTTATCAGGAAACTGGTTACAGTCATTCACAATAATTAAATTCATGGCATGTTTTTAGCTGAGTACTATCAACTGATGTTGTGAGTAGTTAAAAAAACAGCTTTCTTTTAAGTTGCAAACACATTATGATGGCTAAAGATTATATATGAAGAAACTCAAACTACTACTAACTTTAAAGAAAAGGTCTGAAATGTAGCATCCTACCAGGGATGGTGTAAATGAGTATTTTTAAAGTATTTCTGACATGTTTATTCTGGAGAGACTTAAACAAAGGAAGGTTATCTGTACCATGAGGTCATGCTGCAAACTGATGTGAGCCGTACGCATTAAAAATAAAATAAACTGCCAAAAGCGCCTGATGTTCAGAAAGCTGTGTGTGTGTGGAGCAGAAGTGGTTGCAACAGTAGCTCTAGAAATACTAATGCAGAAGCTGAAACTTACAGGAGAAGCCCCTTAATTACAGGGTGAAGCACTTCTCATCGATAGACTAGGCCCTGGCACCTGCAAGATGATAAAGCGAGGACAAACTGCTGCTTATTAAGAAGGAAACCATGGTTAAGCCTTACCTACTGAGCCATCTCATTCAGTGGGGAGAGCTCTTCATGAGGTAGTTGACAAGTCATCCATTTTCTCAATCTTCTGAAATAGTGCCGGGTTTTTTTCTTGCCTGTGTTTCACATGTAGCTGTTTCTGTTGAGCGTAGTTTTTACAGGAAGTGAAGAGAACCACAGCGTCATATGTTCCTCTATCTCACCAGCCACTCACACAAAACTGATGCCATACACGGGTGGGCCTCAAGATTACAGACAGACCCAACTAATTCCCCCTGTATGCAGCCTGGGATAAAACACTTGGGAGAGAGTGTGTGTGTGTGTGTGTGTGTGTGTGTGTGTGTGTGCGCGTGTGCGCGTGTGTGTGTGTGTGCGTGTGTGCGTGTATGTCTTTGTGTGTGTGTTTTATTTGTAGAGTATTTTTATAATTTAAATGAATTAGTGAACGATGCATGTGGGCTCCAACACTTTCATCAGTTAGTTTTCTTGTGCATGCTTGTGTATATAACAGTGAACTTACATAACAATAACAGTAAATAGCAGTTTGGCTTCATATTCTGTGTGGTGCCGTTTTTGTTTAAAGCCAACCACATTTTCAAGATGAATGAACCCAGAAAACTTGATCTTATCATCAAAAATAACCCTAAATTCTCTGCACTAAGTCCTTAATCACCTCTATTAATCCAAATTCAATTTCAGGGCAGTGTAAATGTGTGTCGTTGCACGCAGTGCCCTCTAGAGGGCGTCGACTCCACAAGCGCTTCTGTACTCTCGCGTTGTTTCACGAGGATTTCTCCTGTGTCCGCCATCCTTGCGGCTCTTTGCAGAGAAGGGCACAGAGAGGCCGAAACAAGAGTGCCCCGGTGTTGCAGGAACTTGGTACTTCATCCTTCAGACATGCTGTCCAGGCTCGTTTTTGTCTCAGGTATGCATCAGAACAGCTTTTGACATGATGATAAAGGCCACTTACTGCTGGTGCCAGCAGACGGTCAAGCAGGAGGCAGTAAAGTTTAAAGTGAGCTGAAGGGTAAAGTGAAGGCCGCACATTGAATGAGACATGCTAATGCTAACTGTCAGCATAGCTTCAAGCTGCTCGGAAATAGTAGCAAGTTTATTGGGCGCAGATTTATATCAGACGTTATCAAGAGTAATTCTGGATATTTCAGTGTTTCTGTATTTTGTTGCTTTAATTAGTTGGTCACAGGCAAGTTAATCGAAGCTACGTTAGCTAACGTTAGCTCTGCACGCTTAAATGTCACCTTATTGACAGCTAGCATCGGTTGGCTTTCTGCAATGTTTTATGGAAAAGTTTGTGTTAATTTTGATGACCTCACAAACTGATAGCCCGAAGCCCATCAAATAGCTACCAACACTAAGTTTTATAGTTCTGTGGTGGACTGCTTGCTGTGTGTTTAAGGTGTACAAAATCTGGACGTTCATCTTTTCAGAAGATTGTTGTTAAAGGTGTTTATTGAGAAAACAGTAAGCAAATTAACACTTGTACTTTTTTTTTTGTCGGTTTCAGCTAGTGCCCTGAAAAGCAGTGGCCCCATTGGAGCTGGGTATGTGTCTTGAGCATTGTAGTGTTTAATGTGTGTGTTTTAATACCAATATTCAATGACATATCAGAAAGAAATGCTTAGTAATCGTGGTCTTCTCCCTCAGTGTGGTCCATGCGTCTCGCTGTCTGCACACATCATCCCAGAGTCTGGCTCCGGTTCCCCCTCTGCCAGAGAAGGGAGGGAAGGTCCGCCATGGCTTCATCCCAGAGGAGTTATTCCAGCTGCTGTACCCCAAAACTGGAGTAACAGGTTTGTCTTTAATCAAAAATGATAATTTAATATTAATTCATATGTTGTCTTAAAGAAAATAAGTGAAAAGTCACAGAAAATTGATTCTGTGGACACAGTGTTTTCACTGAATCAACTGGATTCTTCATCCATCGAAGCATTTAACTTCTCTTTTTGCAAGGACTACTTAAAGACTGGTATGCGATTATGAGCAAACAGCACTTTGCTTCCGCTGAAAGCATCCAGATGATTGTTGAATGTACTTCATTTGACAGAAACGGAGCTTTTGAAAACTCCTCTGTTTTTGTGAATGCATTCACAATAAGTATTTGTTTAAAAAAATAACCTGCAGCTTGAATATTTTTTCCTCATTCCTTTACAAAAAGAAATTAATAAGCCAATCAAAAGCAAGTAAGAACAAAAGTGAAAAACTGTCTTATAAAATAAAACAAGCAGAGCAATTCAAAGTTTTTACACAGATGGTTCTTAAGCTTCTGTTTAAATATATCAACAGTCTCCAAAGATCTTAAGTCCAATGGAAGTTGCACCTCTCACTTTTACTTTGTATTCCTCCTCTTCTCTCAATAGGACCCTACATGCTGGGTGCTGGCCTCCTCCTGTACATGCTTTCTAAGGAAATCTATGTCGTCAACCATGAGACCTTCGCTGCTGCCTCCATAGGTGCTGTGATCATCTATGGTGTGAAGAAATTTGGGCCAAGTGTTGCAGCTTTTGCTGACAAACTGAACGAGGTAGGCTGATAACCACTTCTTTTTTTTTTTCTTTTTTCTTTTTTTTGTGGTTTCATATCCCTTTTGTCGAGTTTTATTTATTTATTTTGTTTGGATACAGTGAAGAGAGTACTGTACTTTTACTACTGTAGAGTACTGTGCTTTTCTCTTGTGCACAACCTTTCCAATCACCCCAATTTTTTTTGCTACTTTTGTCTTCAGGAAAAAGTGGCCAAGGCTCAGGAGGTGAAGGACGTTGCAATGTCCAGCTTGGCTCAAGCCATTGAGGATGAGAAGAAGGAGCAGTGGCGGGTAGAAGGAAGGGCAATGCTCTTTGATGCCAAGAGGGTAAGCATCACCATCCTTTCATTTCACTTTTTATATTCCAGTATCTTAACTGCTAAGTATTCCGGTTAACATCATTTTGACAGCTGCCACCTTCAGCTCCAAGAGCAGAAGAGTTATAACCTTGTGTTGGTCTTTAGTGTAGTGGTTAACACATTAGCCCTAAGCAGTCACCACAGCAGGGAGCTCCATATGTTTGATTTAGCAGATATTTTTACACCTGATGCTCTTTCTGATACGATCTCAAAGGGATATCTCTCCTAGTGGGATCAAACCAGGGGGATTCTGCTTCTTAGGCAAATTCATAAACAAGTATACCGTGCAGCCACTTTTCCATTAGTACCTACTCACGCGGGCTTGGCTCAACACGGTTTTTAGGGTGTTTCCATTAGGTCATAGTACCTGGTCCCGGGTACTTTTTTTAGTACCTACTTGGCCGGGGTTCCAAGCGATCTGAAAAAGTGACGTCAACAGGCTACATTTCACCAACTGGCTAGTCATTCGTGAAAATCAAAACTGACATTTTTGAAACTCTGCAAGGGAAATGGCTACAAAAAACAATGCCGTGCCCCCCCGAGTCTGACGAAAAGCCACAGACCGAGCAGCGGGTATCACATCGCCTCGACGTCCACCTTTGTTGTGGCGTTCGTGTTGGGTACAAATGATGTCACGGGACGTTTAGCCGCGTTGCTATAAGAACCCAGTGCATATAGGTGGTACTAGATTGTAATGGAAAACAAGTCGAGTCAAGCTGATCTGAGTAAGTACTAATGGATGAAGGAGATTTAATCTGCCATTGTCTACAACAGAGACTACGCCTAGTGATAAAATAAATCATTACCTCAATATTTATTTATTTTTTGATGCTTGGTGAACTTCATGATCGTGGCTTGACACATGACTAATGGTCATTTGCAACATTACTCTGGTCTTATTATACAATGCTGCATTTTATTGTCAGTGTCAATTTTAAAAATATTTTTTCCATCAGTTTCTCTGATAATTTCTCTGATTGAAGTAGGCAGTGCTCAGATTGATTTAGTGTGGCTGAAGATTAAAATGATGGATCAAACACCCCACATTGAGCCTGAAGCTGAAAACCTGGGTTAACAAAGAGTTGATACCGATTATCTCTGACTGGGTTTTAGGTTTTGTCAAGCCAGCTAACACAATATAGGCCTGGCTGTATTGAACTTGGTTTGTAGTGTACCCCACAGGACTCTGTGGAAACCAAACGATCTGTGGCAAGACTTATTTTTTCGTTGAAGGGTTCATCACTCTGGGTGTGTGTACCAGTATTGATAATAACTGGGTATTTTCAAAATGACATTTGTCAGTTAATGATACCAGTGTTTGAAATATGCTGAATAATACGTAGGCTGGACTCGTTTTCCACCTTTTACTCTCGTGCATTTTTATTGTAATTAATTTGGCTACAAAAGGAAAAATAATTTTTGTGCATTCCTGGCTTATTATTCCATCCATCCATTTTCTTGCGCTTTTTCGGTTTTGGGATGTGGGGGCAGCAGTCTGACAGAGACGTCCAGACTTCCTCCTCCAGCTCATCTGGTAGGATGTCAAGATATGTCCAAGCTCTTTGAGAGACATAATCTCTCCGATGTGTCTTGGGTCTTTCCTGGAGCCTCCTCCCTGTCGGACATGCTTGAAACACCTCACTTAGGAGGGTCCAGCAGGCGTTCTAGTCACATGCCTGAATCACCTAAGTTGGTTCCTTGTGATGTAGTGGAGTAGCATTTCTGCTCCCTCCTGAGTGACTGAGCTCATCACCCTGTCTCTGAGAGAATCCAGCCACCCTTCACAGGACACTCATTCTTTCAGTCACTGTCCAAATCTATTAGCCACAGGTGGGGGTAGGAACATGGAGTGACTGGTAAATCAACATTGTCACGTTAAGATGCTGGTACAGTACCCGACAATCCTGGGCCTAGCCTGTTTATGTAATTTTAAACAGTTTTCCAGAATGACAATTACATACTATTTATTTATTTTCCTTCTTGAGGAATGGTCTATGAATGGAAAATGTGTAACTTGCTGAATACAACCACATGATGGTGCTCATTCTCACACTGATGGAGATTTTCCACCAAAAATAAACTGTCAGTATGTGAGAGTTGCCAGATTTTTGGACTGACAGTGCCATTTTAACATATAGCTTAACTATATCTTGTATGATATAGTATGAATGAACTGAATTCTTAAGTCTTTATATAAATGTGCATTAAAGATCTGACGGCCCTACTTTGTTTGGGGCACAGCACTACATATTTGAACTCTATGTCTGAACATGTCTTGACTGAAAACACATTTTTTACTTCTGTTATATCTTCTGTTAAAAGTTTTTTTTTAATTATTATTATTTAAAAAAAATATTCCCTAGAGCTGGAATTTCACATTAAAGCTGTTACAGTTAAACAATCCTATTTCCTGTTTTCCTCTCAGAACAACGTGGCCATGCTGTTGGAGACCAACTACAGGGAGAGGCTACATATGGTGACCAATGAGGTGAAGAGGCGCTTGGACTATCAGATTGCGCTGCAGGACCTCAACCGTAGGCTGGAGCAGGAGCACATGATTAACTGGGTGGAGAAGAGCGTCATCAGCAGCATCACACCCCAGCAGGTCAGTCTTTATTTTATTTTTTTTGTCTTTTCTTTATTTTCCAGACAGACGCCTCTAGCTTAGGGTCCTGACATCCAATAAATAAAAATTATTTAAATGTTGAATGCAGGGAAAAAGTCTTGTCAGAAGATTTAAAAAATATCAATAATGTTTTTTTCTTTAATTTGTTATATGCATATGTGCTTTTACTGTCTAATCAATTCACTTCTAGACCGACTCCTTGTATGTTTCAGAGTTTTAATATCTCTTTTGTTTTGTTTTTTTAGGAGAAGGAGAGCATCGCCAAATGCATCACAGACCTGAAGGCGTTGGCCAAGGCCACTCAGGCCAAAGCTACAGTCTAAGCTGTCACCGCTCTACAGAAGCCTCCTCTAGTCCCAGACTCATCGCCCGAAGACTAGATTTTCTTTGCAGAATAAACTATTCTTTCTTTATAGATTGTCTCTGTCAGCGTCATGGGTGTGTACAGTATTTACACGTCGGCAGATGGTAAAATAAATGGTTCTCTTATCATCTTCAGCTGGTTGCGTCTTTCTTATTCAGAGTTTGCTCTAGTTTGTGAGTGACATCACAGTTTTATATCCATGGTAGAGTATGCTTGACATAGTGGCACAAGAATAGGAACGCTTGAGACCTTTGATCCCCCTGTAGGAAGAGGAGGAGGTGCTATGAATAATTTCAAAACCTTTGGACTCATAATGTGCCACTACCTTTTTCCATACTTCAAATACTTATCCTCAAGTGACAAATTGGGCCGGCCCTTGCGATCTGTCACTCCCGTCACCTAGTTGCACTTTGATCCTGCTGCTTTCACGAGGAAGTTAAGGAAATTTTCTCGGAGCTGTTTGTGAGGAACACACCCGGTATGAGACGTCTTGGTGCCAAATTCGTTTGAAAGAAGGGAACCATGACACCGGAGCAGAGCTGAGGCTACAAGGTAAAACGTCATGCAGCAGTTATCTAAAGGTCAAGTGACGGGTTTTAAAGAAAGTGTTTAAAGAGAGTGTGTCCTGCTCTGAAATGCGACTGTTTGCTTTTACAGAAAGTGTGTAGTTGTTGCCATGAAAGGTCATCAGCCTCAGTCTGGAAGATAAGTCACAGCTTAAATCTCCATAACCAAATAAGCTAGTCTCAACACTGGATGTGTTTAAAAAAAATTATATATATATATAGGCAATAACAAACTCATTTATACCAAAATCTAACACAAACACCCAGGCTAGTTTGGTGTATTCATGAGTCTTCAAGATTAATTATTATTGTTTGCTAATTTAATCCTTGGACTTAAAGCAGTTCTTGTAATTGATTAACTCGATATTACCCTCTTAGCGCTTTATTAGTAACTCCATGTATATTCGTATTTAATCTGTCCCATAATAAGATTATCATAAATAACACGAAAACTGATCCCTGCTGTGTCACTTGTATGGAAAAGCCTTGTAGTTTTCTATGCTGAGCTCACCAGAAGGAATAAAAGCACGCTGAACTGAGGAAGTGTTTTTTTCCTTATCAAATAAACTTTAACTCTCAGTGGTAAGAAAAAAGGTTTTGCTCCAAGCTGTGAGAATCTGAAAACATTCAAACTGGGTAAACAAATCCTTTTATGTGTTTCTTACAGGTTCAATTGGTTTCTGTGCGATTCCTCCCAGTCTGAAGTTTAAAGCCGGGTAGACTGAAGATGTTTGGAAACAGTGCCCCCTTCTCCTATTTCCCAAAGTTGGTAGATTTAATTTTCCTTTTCAGGTTCACTAGTTATGTATTAATATGCTATAAGACGCTGATTTGAGGTGTTTCTGATACTCTACATACCCGTTCACACCCTTGCATAATAAAACGCCACAGTGCCACAGTAACCATGAAGCTTACTTGAGCTGTGGACTGTGGATAGCTTATCTTAATATCACTGAGCTTTGACTGAGACGATTTTATGGATGTGAAGGGAAACTGATTGTTAAGGAACCTTTTATTCTTCTTCAGGGGCTTCACATCGGAGGACCTTCCTCAGAGGCGGGCTTTCCAACAAGATGAAATCAGGGAGAGTCCGCTGAGGAGAAGCGACTCAACCAGACCCAGTGGAAGATCTATTTACAGTATGTCCAGGCATTACAACACCTTATATCTTGGTATACATATTTTATGATGATATTAAACAAAATCAAATGTTCTTTACATCAGTGCAGAGAAAGGAGTACTCGGAGACACTGAGCAAAAATCCTGACAACATCAATGTCAGAGTGGAGGTAAATGAGCATGAACTTTACATCATCATGGAGACATACTCATTACTAACAGCACAACATTTAGCTCTCATCATCACTGACCCTCCTAATTGAATCCACAGCATCTGTTCACCTGTGAGGTTGATGACCAGGAGGTGAGGACGGTGGACGACTGCGTGGCTAAGCTCAAGAACCTGGATGCCAAAGGTCGTCTGTGGCCTCAG
This sequence comes from Etia nguti, assembly GCA_015106755.1. Classification (NCBI taxonomy): domain Eukaryota; kingdom Metazoa; phylum Chordata; class Actinopteri; order Cichliformes; family Cichlidae; genus Etia; species Etia nguti. The sequence goes on along the minus strand of VUQG01021905.1, from coordinate 24,053 downwards.
GAGATGATCATGGAGGTTCAGGGAGCATATCTTCTGCTCAATGACATTGAGACCAAAGTAGGTTCATCACTTCTAGAAGAACAATGAAATGTTTGGATGTGACAATATAGTACGATTGTTGGACAGAGATGCAATTTTTAGAGATTTGAATCTGCACACCACCACAGTGGATTTTAAACCCTCAAGATGGGATTGAAGTTCGGACTTTCAGTTTTAATTCAGGGGGTTTAAAAAAAATTTGCATTGATTGCTCGGGAATTACAGATGTTTTCGTGTATAGTACACTATTTTCAAAGGCTCAATATGAGTTGGACAAGCTAGTATAATTGTAAATATCAGGATTGTTTTTAATACTTGGATGAAAGCCCTTTGCAGTCAGTGAATCCTTAAAATGTAGAACCCATGGACATCATCAAAGGCTGTGTTTCACCTTCAGCTGCTGCTTGTTTGTGGGTCTCTGCCTTCAGTTTAGTCTTTAGTAACTGAAAAGCTGGTCGGTTGAAGTCAAAGAATATTATTTCTTTTCCTCTCTTGGTTTGCTTTGGGTCTTTATCCATTTGCACTGTGAATTGCTGTCCAATCAACAGTTTTTCAGCATTTGGCTGAATCTGAGCAGAAAGCATAGCTCTGTACACTTTACAGTTCATCCTGATACTACTATCAGCAGTTACATCATCAATAAACACTAGTCTATTGGTGAGGGATCGACTGGCAACCATACATGTTCACGCCATAGCGTTGCCTCCATCGTGTTTAACAGACGATGTGATATGCTTCATTCATGAGCTGTTTCTCTGTTTTTCTCTGTTTCATCTGTCAAATGATTTTTTCAGATCTGTGCAAGCTCTTTAAGATGTTTTCTGGCAAAGTTTAATCTGACATTCCCGTTCTTAAATACAACCAGGGGTTTTGCACATTAAAATTATTAACTGTTGATAAACCAGATTGTTGTGGCCACTACTAAAGTTGTTGCTGTCTCTGATGATCGGTTTACTTTGTTTTTTTGAGCCTAATGATGGCCTCCCACATTTACATTGACTCATAATTAAAATTACAGTAAAAAGCTATAAAACACACTTTGAATGAACTTCAGATATTATGTCTGCTTCTTTTGTCATTAACTAACATGGGAGCAGACCTCACCCGTTAACTGTCCAATTAACTTTGGGCCTCTGCAAATGGGGGACTGTGTGTATACATGTCTGTAATTCCTAAATAGTTCATGCAGCACTTTTGTTAAACCTCTTGAATTAAAACTGAAAGTCTGCACTTCAATCACAACTTTATTGATTTAAAATCCACTGTGGTGATATACAGCAGCAATAATGCAAAATTGTGTCTGTGCGGGAAGTGAATTGGTACAGTAATGTTACTTCATTGTCTTAGTTTTTTAGTAAAATTATGTAACTTACCCTCTGGGATTTGATGCCACTATTTAATGTCATTGTTCCACTTCATCCCAAAGGTTCCTGATGGGCTTGAAATTAAGGCTCACAGATTAAGCTCACTTCCTTTAACAAAACTAAATATCATTCTGTGCTGTAGCACTAACATTTCCCACACCAAAGAGTATATAAAAGTGCAACCAGGTGAAAGAAAAAACCATTACACAACCGTAACTGTTTTAAGTGCTAAGCTGTGTGTGAGAAAATTCTCTAATTATGACATGAAAGCATCTGAAAAACATGTAAAATATGTATGAGCAAAATAAAATCCCAGACCACTTTTTACATTCCTTTTTTCCCTCTTTTTAAAGACTTTCAGTGTTGGCTATTAACTGCATTTGATCAATCTGATTTTGACAGACAGAACTGGATTCGGTACCTTTGAGCTGTATTGTGCAAATCAAAGCTGTGTTGGACAGCTGCAACTTCAACTCTCTGCTGACCATAACTGTGCAGGAAAGCAGCAAACGCAACCGCCAGTGCTTCATGTTCCAGTGTGAGGAGACTGGGGTGAGTTAACTTTGACCTCTTCAAAGTCACCGGAGAGCGGATGATAATTGTAACGGTGATGTCGATTTTTCTTCCTGTTTGTTCTACCAGGCTGAACTCATCAAGAGCGACCTGGATAAGGTAGTCCAAAGAGGAGGTGGTAGTCTGGACCAACATAGAGAGCCTCCGGATTTCAGGTAGGGTGTTAAAAAAAACTAAAACATGGGTAAGATTTAATTACAGGGAAGCAGAAAGGACAAATGTGGAAATTAAACAGTACATTCATTAATAATTTTTTTTTTCCAGGAATGAATTTGAACCCATGACACAACATAGACCGGGAAGTTTCCGTCAGGCTGCACCCCCCCCTATGCAGGAAGAGTGGAGACCTCCAACCCCAGACTTCATGGCCCCATCGTGGCGAGAGCCGGGTACAGTAGAAACATAAAGAAATGATCATTATTATCCAAGAGAAATTCAATTTCATTAGTTCACTGCGACTGACATTTCTTCTCTGCAAATAAGCAATAAACTCTTCTTAGTATTCCGAGTTTAAGTGTCACCGGCTTCTGTTGAAATTTTTTTTCTCTCTTTGTTGCAATGCAGATAATATGCCTTCCTCACGTCCCTATAGTCCGCAAGTAGAACCAATGAACCATTTAGACCTGTATGACATGCAGAGCAACCCAGAGATGGACCATGAGAAGATGGAGTCACAGAGGAACACGGTCGGTGCTGTGAAAACTTCTTTATTTTATATGAATTATTGAATCTTCCTGTGGAATTATCTGTCTTTTCTTGAGAGTTTCATTTGATGCTTTTTTTTAGGACATTTTAAACCATGTTCTAAATGATTTGGAGATCTTCATGGGCAAAGTTTCAGCTGCAGTAAACACACCTGCACAACAGGAGGACATGGGCAAGAAGAAGAAAAAGAAGAAGAAGAAGAGCAAGAAAAATGGTACTAGCCTTCATCAGTCTATATTTTTCACAAACAAGTAATCTAAAAAGGATAACCTCCTATAGATACAGGCAGTTTAATAAGTGCTTAATGTGACTGCTTGTCAGAGCCCTCAGGACCACCTCTCAATTTGCCTTCTTTGGATGAATATGCCTTCTGTCTTCAGAAAGTCAAATATGGATTCAATCTGCTGGTAAGTCCTTCAGTTCAGTCTCTGCACATTACAAACTAATGTGAGGAGTTTTACAACAAATTTGTCTGAATGCTTACAGTTGTGACTAAAAACACTGGTGTGTGACTGAAAGAGTTGTTATCATATTACAGGCCCAGCTGGACGGCACACTGGTCAATCCTACTGCCCCTGACTTTGTCCACGTGCTCTTCTCGATTTTAAATATGGTAGGTCTTTTTCACTACTACTACTAATGCTGCTATATAGCGCATAGTGCTTGTTTGGTTATAACTAGATTCTTTATTTTTTCCACAGATAGTTCCTCAGTATCCGTTTGACCTGCCTCCCAGTGTGGTATCCCCCTTGCTGACAGACGCCGCTATAGGCCTGGTAGAGCGAAACGTCAGCCCGGAGGAGAACCAGCTGTGGATGTCTCTGGGAGAGTGTTGGAACATCCCCAGGTGAGGCAGCTTTAACAGTCCTCTAACACTTTTACAAGTCTTTTTTATCAAGCTTTGAAGGTTTCATATACAGCCCTTTAACTTTAACTACACCCGTACCTGCCCTGGCACACCCTAACTTGTGGTGGGCTGTGTCTGTTTGCATATGCTGTATTCAAATGGATATCTGTGAAAAATCGTCAAAAAAGTGTTTTATTTGGAATGACCAATGTAAAACATAGAAACAATAAGAAAGAAGCATTCCTTGCTCTTGTTTTCCGAATGCCTCATGGATTTGTTTTTAGTCAGTAGTCATTAAAAGAAGAACTTTACGGTTGCTAAGTTGTGGAAGAAAACTCAGACTCAGTGTTTATGCTCGTCTAGAAGGACACCTGCAGCTGAGAATCACGTTCAAAGTTCAACAACCTCTTTAACATTCACTGTAAAAGACTTGAGGGATTGTTGTGCAACTTTTTATTTACCAGTTTGTTTGTTTTTTAACCACAGGCTTGACTTTTATTATAAATGAGAAATGGTTTACAAATATTTAAAGATTAATATTAGTCTGACTACACTTTAGCCAAATGCCTCACACACAACCCGAAGGTTCTCTATTATTTATTTATTTTTTTACTGCTGATTTATGCACTATGAATAAATGAGGATTTGAGCTTTACAGTTGTTGCTGGAACCAAAAGCGACCATACTTGGCTAAGAAAGTATAGTACAATTTCTTTTTTAAGTTATCAACGTCATCTATAAACTAAGACAGACACCTGCTAATTAGTGGTGATCAATATCCAACTATAAAACTAACATTTTAACTCCCCAAAATGGAGCGCAGACTTCTTGAAGTACAAATAACCAAACAAAAAACATTTTATTTGTCAGATAATTGTACTGAAAATTATTTAAAAGGCACCAACAGCACAAACATGTTTGAGAAGCCCAGTTCAGTTGAAACTGGCTGAAAAATGACCCACAGTTGTCTAGCAGATTTATTTTAAATTTTAAACATCTGGTTAATACAAATAAAATAAATAAGCCCTATATCAAAAAGTAGCTAGCGCAACCTAATATTTTTTTTTTACTAGGTTGTATATTTGTTATTTTCATGGATGAAGTTGTGCATTTTATAATTCCTGCCCTCTGTTTCGCTTACAGATCTAGATGGCCGGACAATAACGTCCCACTTTACATCCCAGAGTTCTATGATGGCTGGCAGCCGCCTCCACCCCCTCCTATGCCATCCCCGTCGCCTTTTCAGAACGGTCCACTGAGCAGAAGCAACAGCCAGCGTTTCCCAGGCAGACCGATGCTGCGACAGCCAGATGAGGTACAAACATATACTGACCCCTTGGTTCATCCTTAACAAAGACGCTCATTAAACAGTGTAGCATACCTGGGTGTGAACTCAAAGTACTGCAGCAGTCGTGCCCTTTAAAACTTCTTTTTGTTTCCGTGCTGATGCTTAATTGTTATGCTGTAGCCTCAGCTGCTTTAGGAATTGGTTTGGTAATGTGTTTATAGCCTTTTAGTGGCAATAGCAGGTACCTGCCATGACTACACAGCCAGCTGTTGCTTATTTTTTCCCATGTGGTAGATTAGCAGATTGCTTTGGAGTGTTGTTTTGCTTACCTGAGTTGCTATCTCTCCTAAACCAATTGCAGTATCTCCACTAAGTGGTTGTTAGAATTGTAGTCGCTGCTGCCATCTGGCACTCAGCACCTTTAAATCTAAATTTTCATGGCAACAGAAAAACAATATCGCCAGTGAGGCCATCATCAAGAGGTTTTTCAGTTAATTGTGGTGTATTTTATGACTTTTACAGCCTATGGGCAACACTCCATGGGGTTCACTACCTCCACCAGCACCGTAAGTGTTGTTACACAGCAGTAAATATGGCTTAATGATCACATTTCTTCAGTATACCCTGCACATTTTCTCAGATTTTATGCACTGCCAATACGAAGTGTATTTCGTCTGCTGCTCTTTCAGCTCCAATGAACCACCCCAGAGCATGCGTGTCATATACAACTTCATGGCCAGAAATAACCAAGAGCTGAGTGTTATGAAGGGCGAGGTGGTTGAGGTGAGATTACAAATATTATTCAACAGCTGTAAATACCAGATTTATTCTTACCTTGTCCAACATAGTATAAAGATTGTCTCTAGCTTTAAATAAAAACTGGATCTGTAGCGTTTATCCGATGTAGACTGTTTTACATCATCGAAAGGTAAGAAAATAGAGTAAAAAGCAAACCTTCATTTACCGGGACTGGATGAGGATTTTTTTTTAGGAATACACCGTCACTCTGAGAGGATCTGGATTATCAGATATCATTAGCAACGTAACGTAACAGTAATTTTGGGAATTGTAAACTTAAATAAAACTTAAATTAAAAATGTGCTCTAGATAACGTTTTCCAGCTCCAAAAGAAGAAAAAGGGGAGCTACAGATCTTCTCAGTTCCTTCCAGCCTTTCGGCCAGTGTGTCAGATCGTGTATTTATATTTTACAACCAGTATTGTAACCATTGTGACGCTTATAGAGTAAATTAAAATGCAAAACTAGAGTCTGAAATAACTCTAGCAAACACTGCAGCTGCAGCACAGAATGACTGACAGATAAGATTAATATTTCTTTAAACTTCTAGTTTCATTGCCAACATCCAAAGTATTTGAGACATTTGGATTTGGATCTTTCACAGGTGATCCAGAAAGCAAAGCAGTGGTGGCTTGTTCGTAACTCACGTAACCAGGAAGGACATATTCCTCAGAATGTCTTGGAGCCGTTAGGGAACCCCGGATCCATGGACGATCTACCGGTGAGCTGAGCCGCAAGAAACCTGGGAACCCATCAACAATTATCTGATGGTTTCCAGCAGGATGACTTTTCATAACTGTTCTGCTTTTCTTTTCTCATGAATATGGATAAATGTTAAATATGGAAAAAGGTTAATGTCATGTTTCAAGATTTTGGCAAATGCTTTTACTCTTTGGCTCTCCACACTGCTCAAATAGATAGACAGATAGATACTTTATTGATCCCACAAGGGAAATTGTTTTGTTACAGCAGCATGATAAAGAGTATAAATAGTACATTCTACAATAAACAACAAATAAACAACACAGTTAAAAATAAAAGTGCGACAGGCGGCCGGTAAGGGCGTTATGCATTGAGATAGTGCAGGAATTTATAAATTTACAACAGTGATAAACAACAAAGAAAAGTACAATTAGGTCAGTTAAAAAGGCTGAATCAGTCTGAGGGAGAAGGAGCTCTGCTGCCTCATGAGTGTGGAGTGGAGTGGGTGTGATGGGTTGTCCATGATGGAGAGCAGTTTGTTCAGTGACCTCTGACCCTCACGGACTCAAACGCCTCCACATTCTGACCAATGATGCTTCCAGCCTTCTGGATTAGTTTGTTGATCCTGCTGGCATCTCTGGCACTGATGCTGCCCCATCAGGCCGATAACAACAAAATAGATGGCATTAGAGAAGATCTCTAACATGTTGCTGCAAATATTGAGCTTCCCTAGAAAATAGTGCAATGTGGTTTAGTTCAAATACTACTGGCCAAACAGAAACCAAAAAGCCTCATGTCACAAAGACTTTGTGCCTTGCTTTCAGATTGGGCATATAGATTAGCGTGTACATATATAAATATGTTTGCTTTGCTCATAAACAGACTTTACATGTGATATTTTCTTCATTTCAGTCACCCTTCCAGCGAGATCATCGCGGCCCTGTCACCCTGGACAAGTCCTCCTCACCTGCAGAGGTGCAAGCCTGGCTTGAGTACAAAGGCTTCTCCAAAATGTTAGTGGCATTCTCCACGGAGTAACAGACAAGTTCATGTTTGCACTCTAAATAAGACTTGCATTTGATATAATTTTATTTCTTCTCTTGTACAGCACTGTCAGGAGCCTCGGGGTGCTGAATGGACAACAGCTTCTGGGAATGAATAAACAGGAAATAAGGACCGTGTGTCCGGAGGAGGGAGGCAAGGTCTTCTTCCAGCTGCAGGCTGTCAAGTCAGCAATTGCAGTAAGTGAATTTGTCATAATATGCACACACTCACAGTTAACTGTTAGCATGTAAGTAATAATTCATCCCATTTTCTGCAGCTGGCCAGTGAACCGTCAAGCATGTACAACGGCCGCTACTAACGACCTGCATCACTGCGCCGGCCCTTCAGATGTTTCTCATGTGTGCAATTAAAGGTGTCGAATTCAAACTGTCTGAAATGATTTCGCTACTTTTCCATAAATTAAACTGTAACGAATGTCGATTTGTCGTTTAAAATCTTCGAGGTTGCCACTTCAATTTTCAATGAACATGTGCAGTGCTCGCCATCAAAGGTAAAAGTCTATTGATGGAGTGGTGGGGACAGAACTCAGAAGCAAAGGTGGATGTCAGAGTCAGTGGGGGTTTATTTGCAAACTGTTATCTGAACTGGTGACATCATTTTGAGGTAATGGAGGAATGTGATATCATCTCTGTGGTTACTGTTAGCCTAGCAACAAGTCCAAAGTGGACTGGAAAAAATGCTTGTGGAGACAAATGAAGAACAGAGAGGTTTGGAGCTGTCTTATCAGGAAACTGGACAATGCAATGGAGAATTTTGAATTCACCAAAAAAACAAACCAAAAAAAGCCAAGAAGTCATTTTCATCCACGTTGAACTGTTAAATGAAGAGCTGCACACCTCTTCAGTGAGGAAGCCATTTGCTTTCACTGCACCCTGCTGTTCACATACTCACGCTGTGCAGCATAAAGTCAGACCACAGCTACTTACAAAATGATGGACCAATTATTCAGTTATTTCCTGACCAGTAAGCACAGCTGCTGCCTCATCAGGCAGGTCTGAAGTATACCAGTTTGCCACTTTCAAAGGAAACGTCTATATATTGTAAAACGTATCAATGACAGCAATTAATTGTCAGTTACTCAAATATTAGTTTATGCTGTAATCTTGTTTTTTTGTGCTTCCAGTAATTTCAACTTTGTATAGTTTTCCTTGATGAAATAAAACGAGTACGTATGTAAACGATGGCTTCATCCAGCATTTGCCTCATTAACCGTGTCGTGTGTGTGATCAACAAAAACATGAGAAACAAATGTGTGTTTTGTATTTTCTGCTCATAAAATTACAACTGCTATATTTTTGCATTGCTTGCTATATGTGAAAAAACTGAATCGCCAACAAAGAACGAGTCAGAAGAACATTTTCTTTAATGTGTTTAAAAAAATGTGTTCAGTTATAACAATCAGTGTTTTCACTGGAAAATACTTTCACTTCAACTTCCTCATAATATCAGTACAAATTTTTTCCCCCCACAAATCTAGAACCATTAATGAATTTAGGAATGGCTTGAAAATATTTTTGGCAGTGTAATGTGATTAAAGCACGGTACAATCAAAGTTAACTTTTTTTATGTTATTTCAGCAGTTGCACTAACCAACATTTTTCAGGACTTTTCTCGGCCATGAAAGCACCCTTGTTACTTTCCCCACTGGGCCATCCTGTTGTTTATTGGACCCTTCATGAATCTTGGTGACTTCATGTAGGCAGCAATCCTGTCCAGAGCCTACAATGATATAGGAAAACATTTGATTAAAAAACAAAACAAAAACTACCTAGCGGTGAGTTTCAGTAATATCATTGGCATGGCGTGTCCGGGAAAGAAGCCAAAGTGATTGAGTAACTTTGTACTTGATTGAGTAACTTTGTACTATATATTTGAGAAAATACAAAGTGTAAGTTGCACTGATGGTATCTGATGAACACTGAAGTCTTCTCACCTCAAAACGTTTCATTAGATCATTGAGGTTCTTGAAGTTCTCCAGGCATTTAGGCTCGAGGGCCCTGTGTTCATCCAACAGCTCGTACATTATGAAGTCCACAAAAGTGATCTGTTGAAGGCAACAGAATTTATAGTATAATCAGACAATAATTCACGAGCAGCATTAAACTTAAAGAAAGACAGTCCTCTCATCTCTGCAAAATTTTATAACCTATCAAAGTTCAACATTTTGTTTTCCATCCACAAACCTACTGTCTGGTTCACATTCATGATTCTACTCATCTCTAAACAGCCTAGGTGTTATCAAGAACCAGTATTTATGGAAGTTTGTTTCTACCACTTAAAAAAACATTTTTGCCATTCACAAGTACAAACTTAGGGTTATTATCTCAAACTTTTGAGTTTTGGGTTATCATCTAAAAATTTCAAGGTAGGTATCTCAATAAAAACAATGGTTGTTTGTCTCTCTGTATTAGCCCTTCATCAGATTGGTGACCTGTACAGGGTGTAGCCCACCTCTCGTCCTGTGGTAGCTGGAATAGGTTCCAGCCCCACCATGACCCTGATTTGGATAAAATCAGAAGAATGGATGGATGGTATCTCAAAACTTCAACTAACTAACTCAAACTTTTGGACTATTAAGATAATAATATGACTTTTGATGTATAGATGGCATTTTCCCCCCCAGTGGTTTTAACAAGCTTCTATAGTAGTCTTGGCTCAGGCGATAAAATGTGTCATCGGCTAACTGGAGAGTCAGCAGTTTGATTTTTGTAATGCAAACATCCCTTCTGACTCCTGACCCACAGAAACAGGTGACAGTTTAGACTTACATCCACAATGATGAGCGCTTCAGAGTGGAAAAAACAGCCTACACACAAATTCTTCATCTTTTCAAATTCTGCCCCCTAGTGTGGGCACTGAATACAAAGCAAATACAAGCACAGCTTTATAAAAAGACTTTCCTTTCTTGTTTATGGAGTAGCATACCTTGTCACCAGCAAACCACTTTCTTCCTCCGAGGAAATCCGAGAACTGCTTCAGTGTACACTGCAGATTCTTCAGGTACTCTGGCTTCTGATCCTGATGTCAGAGAAATGAAATTGGCTTTAGTAGAAATTAGGAGGTATAAAAATGAATAATTTTTTCTTTCTTTTTTAAAATTTAACACGCACAATGTTGAGGTAGCACAGCTTAATAAAGGCAAGCCTGAGGTCCATGGCCTGATTCTCCAGGACGTCCACTCGGATCTTTTCATCCTCAGTCTCGCCACCTGTTATCAAACCACACCTTAGAGGTCCGAGTTACTTAAAAGCATTGACAGTATTAGTTTGTCAATTAACATAATGTAAAAATCTACAAAGAAGTCGCCTCTTTTGAACAAAGTATTCATTTGTTATCAATGTTTAAAACTTACACATGTTGTGCTTACGAGCAATGTATCTCATGATGGCATTGCTCTGCGGTATTTTCCTGTTTCCATCGACCAAGTAGGGTAGCTATGGTGAGATGTGAATTGCAGTATTAGTGTTAGCCGATGGTTTAAATTTGCAAACTTCCCAAATACATTTATATTCACAGGTTAAACTCTCTTACGTTGGGAAAGTCCATTCCAAGTTTGAATTTAACGTCAGTCCATTGGCTCCTGTCGTAGTCGGGAGCTGCGTGAGAGAAACGTCACGTGAGTAAACCAGATATTCAGCCCGAGGTATGACAGATTTGTATCACTGGGTGAAAATGCTAAGTTACCTTCCCCACAGACGTATTCCTTTTCCTCATACTTGTCTCCGGTGTACTCCAGCAGGAGGCGGATGTGCTGGCCAAGCTGCAAATGTCCAATAATCAGGTGAGACACGCGTATCTGTTTTTTTTAAGGCTTGCGGCCGCTTCTGCTAGGGGTATTTGGAAGTGTGCAATTGGGTAGCAACTGGAATCTTGCAGTACTGACTTAAATAATCGTAGTCTCACATGGAATTCAGGGAAAAGTGCAACAGTGGCAGTAACTTCAATAACTTACAGATTTGCGTTGTTCTGCACATCAATTTTTGCACAGATTTCAGATATATAAGGTAGAATAAGGCAATCATGCGCTCCACCTGAGCTGTATTGATCCAGAGATCACACATACTGAACCACAGTCTACTCTAGCTTCTAACGCAGGTTCAGATGCTCCCTTCAGATGCTTGCCATGCCAAACACGTGTGTAAGACCTTCACTGTGTTATTTTGTAGATAGGTCATTGGTTCTCCTCGTTTTGGAGGACATAACTTGTGCTGCTCTTGGAGGAATGCGGTTTTCATTATTAAAAATGAACAGTGTGATGAGAAATTAGGAGGTTGATCACCTGCAAAACTTTTAATCCAGATCAATGCATTTTTGCAGATTACATCTGACCATTAAAATGTTAATAGAGTCAACTCTAGCATGAAATAACGTGCAAGAAAACACCTTGCAACCATGTTAAAGGCCGTTGGTTACTTTAATGCGTAAAAATAAAAGCCAACAAAATAACCTCATTATATCTTTTGGACCTGTTCAAAGGTCGAAATTTACCAAAATTAGGAAGACAGTTGCTTTATTGACAGGACCTTTATTGACCTCAGCTGCTGAAGATAATCTAGATTTTTTTTATTAGCTGTGTTTGATATAATAACCAAACAGCAGTGCTACAACAATCAGTCAGCCTCCTTTGACCCTGCACTCTTAGGGTGACTTTATTGCACTGATAATACAAACTCAACATTTCCTGGATTCATTTCAAATTAGGAGTTCTTTAGTTCAACAAGGAAAGTAGAACTTACCCCGCGAGTATCCCAGTAACCCAGTATCATTGTCATTTTGAATCACTTTTCCAAATGTAGCTGACAGAGACCTGGGCAGCTGCGGTGGTACAAAGAGTGGTTGGTGAGCTGGTGTCTGCAGCCTTTAAAAGGCGACAACAGGTGGGCGTGGTGGGCCGTGCTTCTCTTATCTTTTGGTTCATGCATACAATAAATCTGCTGCATGATGCTGGACTGTGAAGACATTCATGTGTGTGTGTGTGTGCGTGCCTTTGATGTAAATGTGACATCTACACATCTGCATGCTATATGATAATGTAATATATGATAATGAATATTGTTTGTTAATAATCTGCCCTGCATGAGACTCTTCAATGATTGACACGGACTATGTATGAAACTGTCTTGGTTATCAAACAGATAGCTGAGTCACGGTGAGTCTGCAAATTGGGATTCACAGACATCTAAAGAACAAGAGGAAGACAGATATGAAGTTCATTTTTGCCAACTCACAGTCCAGTTACTAGATTTACACTACCATCTTTATCAGAGGACAGACTTTGCACAAGCTTGTCTACACGTGCGATCTTGATGTAATTTCCCGTGGCAGATAAAAGCTTCGATAAAACAAAGGGTCATTTTGTTAAACGCGTAACGTAACTTAAAAATAAATCCTGTCTTCATTGTATGTCCAATACATGCTGACAGGTCAGGTCAACTTTTCTACTCATTCTTATTAACAATGAAAGTCAAACATAAGAAAAGGCACCTAGAAGTGCCAATAATATGTATATTTTACAGACACAACCAGGATTACAGAACTTTTTACAAATAGCACATGTCTCTGGGTGGACACACAATGCTTCGAACAATCAGTCGTACTGATGACACCAGGACCCAAACTGAAAGGAGGAGTTTGTGGAGTTGGCTGACTTTCAGTTCCCTAAAAAACAAGCAAAAAGAAATTGTGGATTTGACGCTGGTTTAACTTGTGCAAGGACTGAACACGGAAGGAGTGGATCAGCATGTGTCACTCACTGTACTATTACTCAGAAATACGTTACTCAAAATTTGATGCATTTCTTAGTTCTTTAATTTTGAAAAGATTGAGGTTTATAATTAGTTTGAGCTTGCTGTTTCTCTGTGACCCACATCAGGGGTGGAGATGAGCTGGACATGAAAACAAAGCACTCTTTGTTTCACATCTTTTACTCGCTCTGTCATATTTCCACAGAGCTCCAATGATTAGCAGCTACTAGCACAAGCGGTTCTTACTCCTTCTGTTGTTAATTGATAATGCGCTGTATGCTTGTTACTTTAGAAACCATTTCTAAATGCAATTGCTCTGAGAGTAAGAATACTTGAAGAATACTTGAAGATGGAGAATTTTCAGGTCCTGTGGGTAATCATAGTATACCATATACCCACAACAATTCAACCATGGTCTCCATTTCGACTATGGACATTATTAAAAGGTCGTTGTATCGCATGTTAAACCAGTTTGTCTGCTTTCCACCTCATCCATCTTTTTCACAGCATCAAAAATATATTATGTTAATAAGTTCAGGACTGGGTGTTTTAAGTTTCATTTTAAGTTTCTGTCTGCTTGCTGTGAATTTATTTGCTACATTGAAACAAAAATGTTAAAGGAGCAGGTTAAACTTGCTTTATCAAAAACTTTTAATTAACTCTAAGAGACTCACTATAAACAGATAATTTAAACAGAAAAGCCAATAAATAATATTTGAATATCTCATTTTCTAGTCTTAGATTTATTAAGTCAGGCTGTATCTGACTGTAATCTTAAACTGTCTCAAACAATCAGTGAAGACTTTCTTAATATTCGTAAAAAACACTGAAAATCAGCCACCTCTGTATAAACAGGATGTTACTGCTGCATCCCAAACTGTTACACAAACGATCAAAAATAATTTTTGGGAGGCCTTACAATATCTTAAACTAAACCACCGTTTTTAAACTATGCGCTAAATCAGTTTGAGTCTGTCTGTCCTTTTAAACAATAAAACATGCGGGTGTTTAATTAATGGTTGACACCTGATTGTAAATTAAGCTTCTTGTTTATCTGAACAGATAGCTGAGTCATGGTGAAGCTCCTCGTTTTGCCTATGTCCCAGTTACTAGACTACAATTACTAGACAGTGGGGTTTTGTTTTTTTGTTTTTTTTACATTGTCTTAATCTGACTTATAAAACCTGCAAGAAAATGATCAGTGAGTGACAGACATCGAAAATAAAATGTAAAATACTAAAAGTAGTAAAGACTTTAAAGTGATATAATATCAAATATTAGTGTCACATTTTCTGAGAATATGTAATATGACTTTTTATGGCCAGTTATTTGTTTTGCGCAGTCATGATGATTTCGATCTTTGACCGCTGCATGCTAATCAGTTTGTCCTTGAGTCTACGTTAGTGTTTGTGCCCAATCTGAATATATATTTTGTTAAGCCTTTATTGAGATATTACTGCTAGTGCAGAGGCATAAGAATGTATTTTGTTGGTCTAAAAGTAATATGACCCTACTGGCTTCATGCTGTAGCTTGCTTTCCTTGTTTTTCTTTGCTTATTTTCAGATAGGTGGCTAAGCCTGTCATGTTATTTCAAGTTATAAAAGCCTGCTATCTCAGTCTACTCTATCTCTCTGGCAGCCTTCCACTCGTATATGGTCTCTAAAACTTTTATTTGCTTGGCACTCTTATGGAACGCTTTCATGTAACATCTTAGTCATCCATGCTTGCCCTGCACTTCTGGTGCCTTCAACTTCCCCACTCCATCCTACCTTTACAAAATTATTAATCAACATTGCTAAAATTGCAAGAAATTGTCTCTTTGTACAGTTGATGCAGTTGTCTCCCATCTTTGATCAGTCAGTGTTGGAGCCAGTGTACGTGCACATTTTATTATTTTGTTAATATTATGAAAGATTGTACAGAAATATGACACAACGTGGTTGCAAACCGTGAAAAAAATATTTTCAGACAGAAAAACAGACAGTTCAATATTCTAATCACCCTCTTCTTCTTTTGGCTTCTTCATCTGCCTTTATCTCACCCTATCCATGGTATCCTTTTGTGTCACACCAACCCTCTTCATGTCCTCCTTCACCGCATCCATGAATCTTCTCTGTAGTCTTCATCTTTTCCTCCAGCCTGGCTGCTCCATCTTCAACATCCTTTGTTCAATATATCCACAATACCCTCTCTGCACATGTCCAAACCATCTCAGCCTTGCTTCTCTAACTTTCTTTCCAAACTGCTAAACCTGAGCTGTCCCTCTGACGTACTCATTTCGGATCCTGTCCCTCATTCACACTTATGCTTTGTCTGCTTTCATTCCTTTTGTCTACAGTGCAGACCTCCACCTGTTTTTTCAACTGTACCCTATTCTCACTGCAGATCACCATCTGTGAACATTACAGTCCACTGAGACTCCGGCCTGACATCATCTATCAGCCTTTCCATCACCACCGCAAACAAGAAGGAACTTCTGAAGGAGATTCAGGGATCCTGAATCTTTAACTCCAACCGCACACCTCACCTGACCTCCCTCAATTCTTGGGTTATGATATTTGAATCATTGTGATAAATTAAAGAAAGAAGCAAGCACCTTGGGTAGACCAACTGTAAATTCACTCTCATATTTGCCCACTAGCAGCTCTAAATACATTCCCATAACGCAGCCTTCTCTTTTTACATGATGTGATATGTTTACATATATTTGTGCCATTTCCTGATGTAAAAACAGGGAACGTGGAACACTAGCTCTTATTTCCCTCTTTAATGTTGTTTGGACCCAGCCAGTAGCTCTCGACCTTACTCTAAAAAATGTTTCATAGTGCTGTTGAACTACCTGGAGAAGAAAAGCCTGAGGAAAGTGTCCTATAACTATAAAACCATAAATTGTTTAATTAGTACACAGGATGCTTAATCTCTCCAGCGTGTCTTTAATCAGTACACTGCTTATGGCACACGTATCACATGACCTCAGTTGCTGTACTTACCTAGAAGGTGTCTAGTAACAACAAAACACCTTAATTGGCTCCTTTGAGATGAAATGCATTTACCATTACAAAATTGTACAGTATTCCATAATGAATGCATCCTGCTATTTATAATGCTTGCATTCCTAAAGAAGCAAAACCAAATTTACATATTTTTTCCTGTAGCCTACTTATCAAAAAATATTTGTATGAATTTCCCAGTTTTGGAGATATTTGCTGTAAAATGTCTGTCTTTTTTAATATAATGCATGTAAATAGGACACGCCCTGTTGTACTAAAATTTGTATTTAAATAACTTAAATGTGTAGCACCAGAAATTATGACCCAGTTTTGCACAACCCCTTTTAAACCAGTTGCAAACAGTTAAATGCAGGGACTATTTTCTTTTTGCTGTCTACATCCACTGTTGAGTGCAGGATCAAGTAGTGAAGTAAAAAAGATAATATTATCAACAAACTAATGGTAAAAAAAAATGATGAGCCTACTGAGGAAGATATTGTATATATTTGCAGCATTAAAACTATGAGGCCTGTGGAAACATTTCTTATGTATGAGGTATGAGGTAGTATGAGGTGGTCACAGGAAGTGGAACATGCTAAGCAGAATTCAGGATTCCGTACGCACAAATCTTGAAGTTTGGTCCAAACTCCAGCTGCACCTGAACTTTGAACTTCTGGCACTAATACAGTCTCTCAACAACAGAGCTTTGCACTGAACTAATACATCCTGCCATGTTCCATCATTACTTTACACTTTGTTGATTAAAAATCCATTTGCCTTTAGATTTTTCTTTTCTTTTTTAGCTTTTATGCTAGCACTCATAAAATGCAAACAGAATGGCTGGCATGGCTGCTGAAATCAGCATCTCTGATTTACCCGCTGTGCTACTTAAAGTAGCAATGTGTAATGTATGTTTTGTAGAAGAAATTTGTTTTGACTCAAATTTAACATTTGAACTTTTTTTCTTAGAGATGAACATGAATGAATGAGGCATGTTCCCACATTCAAAAAAGAAAAAAGATCTTGCAAATTTAGAGCTGAGGAGAAATTTTGTAATTTGTCTTGGTGTTAATGAGACCTGGGCAGAGATGTTTAAACCTAAAAGTAAATCTCAATTAAACAATGTGATGACATTGTTAGAAAGAAGAGGTTAGTGGCTACACATTTGTTGCTTATTGAGATAAATATGTAGGATTTACTATGCAAAATATAGAGAATGTTTAGTTCACCATTTGTCACACGACATACTAAAGAAACGTCAGAATTAATCATTTTGACACAAAAAGATAAAACATGTTGAAAGATCCAATTCTTGGAAGTATTTTAGAGCTTTTTTGTAATTTCGTTAGTCTTCAGGAACAGTTCTCCAGGCTTCTTAACGGACATTCAGAGCACTTATTTGAGTATTGGCTGCCTTTTGTTGTTCTCTAGAGAGACTGTTGTTGAAGTTGGGGCTCTGAGGAGGTCAATCTATGACTTATTGTTTCACTGAATGTTTTTCTATCCAGTTGTGCTTTTACGGCACTGGCAGTGTGTTTGGGATCATTCTCATGCTGAAAAATGAAGCTGTTGCCAATAAGATGCTTTCTGGAGAATACTGCATTGTTTTTTAGTCTATCAATTTTGACAAGATCTCCAACACCACTGGCTGAGATGCAGCCCTGAACCATGACAGAGCCCCCACCATATAGTGTCTATAGGCACTCATTGCTATACCTCTCCTGACCTCCTCCATACATTTTTATGCCTTTTCTCCCAGTTTCCCTTCCTTAAAAATGGCTTCCCGACAGCCAGAAATGAAGAGGCTTCAGTGGACAGTAGATGGCTCAAATCAAGAGGCGGATGCATTTTCTGCTCTTGTGCTGCATTAAACTACATCAGATACATTTTGATGCGACTTGCTGTGCAAGACATTACGTTAAGATTGAAACACCAACAAAGAGTCAGAACAAAATTCATTTTAATGTGTCAAAAAAAAAAAAAGGTTATAAATTGTAACAATAAGTGCTTTCATTAGAAATGTTTCAGTACAAATGAGTCCCGACCGCCCCAAATCTGAAATAATGGTTAATGGTTTTACAAATGGCATGTTACGTAATTAAACACCATCAAATCTACCAGTCAGAGAACAAAATGACACTTTTTTTTTTTTCCAGTCGTGACTTTGATGTTAATTTGGCAGTTGCATTAATTAACATTTTTCATGATTTTTCTAAGGCATAAAAGGCACTGTCATTTACTATTTGTTTCCAAATTTGGCCATCTTGTTGTTTATCGGAGCCTTCATGAATCTTGGTGACTTCATGTATGCAGCAATCTTCTCCAGAGCCTGCAATGACATAATGGCCATTGATTAAAATAAAACACTGGAGTTTAGGAAATATCATCAAGGAAATCAACTCCAGAGACAACACAACACAAAGAAAGGAAAAAATAATGGTTTAACTACATCATTAATGCAAAGACTTTGACTGTTCTCACCTCAAAACGGTTTAAAAAGTCTGTGAGGTTCTTGAAGTCATCCAGGCATTTGGAATCGAAGAGCCTGTGCTGATCCAACAGCTCGTACATAATGAAGTCCACAAAAGTGATCTGTTGTGAAGAAAAGTTGCATAAGCGTGTTAGAAGTAACAGAATCTGTAGTATAAATCAAACAATAAGTCACCAGCAACGTTAAACCTGCAGAGAATCAGACATTTCTGCAGCCCACTCAGCTTTATGAAGCTCTATAACACTAAAGTTCAACACTTTGGTTTTCTATCCACAAACTTACTGTCAGGTTCACTTTCATCTCCAATTATTTATAAATCAGTTTAAGAACCAGTATTAAATTTATGCTGCTTCCTGCCTAATACTGATAAGCTAGCGCAGCATAAAAAGCACCAGTTGTTCTCTGCATGACTACAGGAGAATTTATGTTCACAGCTACAACAATGCACAATTTAGAGAGAAAAAAAAAAAGGCCTCAACTTGTCAAATTCTGCCCCCAGTTTGTCATTTAAATTTAAACCTGTAAGCGCAGCTTTAAAAAAAACCCAAAAAAACCCAAAAAACAAGACTCCTCTCATATTTATGGACAGGTATACCTTGTCACCGGCAAACCACTTCCGACCTCCGACGAAATCTGAGAACTGCTTCAGTGTACTTGGAAGCGTCTTTAGGTAATCAGGCTTCATCTCATCCTGAAGAAACCAGAGAGATGACACTAGCATTAGTGGAGTTTTAGGGAATTAAAAGAATATTTTTTTTATGGATTTTTTAAAAATTAAACACTCACAAAGTTGGTGTAGCACAGTCTCACAAACCCATTTCTAAAGTCCATTGACTGGTTCTCGATGATGTCCACTCGAACTTTTTCATCCTCAGTCTCTCCACCTGTTGTCAGAGTTTACAAGATTGAGGTAAATAATAAACTGTAACAGTAATATCAGTTTAACATTGTGTCATTTAACATTAATTTACAATATAACTGAAAAAACTTTTCTCGAACAAAATGTGGTATAAATGCACGCTACTGTACTTACACATGTTGTGCTTACGAGCAATGTATCTCATGATAGCATTGCTCTGTGTTATCTTCCTGTCTCCATCCAGCAAGTAGGGTAGCTATAGTGAGATGTAAATTCCAATAATAATGTTAGCTGATGGTTGCATTCTTCACAAATGAATTTACAGTCGCACTTTAAAAACTCTTACATTGGGAAAGTCCAGTCCAAGTTTGTTTTTTATATCAGTCCAGCAGGTCTTGTCATAGTTTGGAGCTGTGAGACATTAATTCAAATTATGAGAGAGTTATAAGAGATTTTTTTTTTTTTTTTAAATCAGTAGGCTGAAATGATAAATTACCTTCCCCACAGACATAGTATTTGTCCTCATACTCTTCCCCAGAGTACTCCAGCAGGAGGCGGATGGGCTGGGCAAGCTGCAAGAAGCCAAAAATCAGAGGTGAGAGATTTTTTTTTAAAATGTATATTAGCACCTCTGAACTGTAAAGTCTACATAAGAAGGTGGGCAGAGGACATGCATTGGAATTCACTTACGTGATTTCCAGATCTACTGTGGTACAAACAAAATGGACCAGTGTACATGTGTCATAAATCGGACGCCAATTTTACAGACATTTTGTTTTTTGTACAGGGCAAGAATGTTTCCATGCGCGTTTTAGTAAATGAAGGACATCATTTCAGAAGTCTTGTCATTTGTTTAGCTGTAACTTTGAAGATTTAAGCCATGCTGTCATGTTGCTTTTAGAGAGAAAGGGCTTTCTCCTGTCAGCCCTTCCAAACAAGCCACATTTGTTCAGTCTTTTCCTATTTGTACTCTCATGAACTTTAATACTCAACATGTTCACCGATAACCTGCAGAATCTCGGAGATGTAGCTTTTAGGTTTTTTGCGGTTTCTCTGAGAATGGCACGGTCTGACCTTAGGGTGAATTTACTGGGACATTCACCCTTGGGAAGTTTCGTTTTTACAGGACTGCACCTGGCGCTGTGAAAACTCTTCACATGCTTGTACATGCCCATGAGACTATAGTTTGGCTTGTTTCACACCAGCTTCAAAACATCACCCAGGTTTAAAGCTGCAATTGGATCCCTACGTCACTGAATTAATTGCCACATTAAAGAAAAGAAATAAAAATAGGAAATGAGAGATCATTATGGCTCAACACTTCTCTATGATCACACCAGTAGCCATCAGTTAATTCCACATAGACTTGCTCACAGAAAAGAAGGAGGACTTGATGCACAGTTAAGGCTATTAGAAAAGCACATGTTCAGATGGGTATTTTGTGGGGTAATTTTGGGATTTTGTTTGTATTATTTCTGTTATGTTATTTTGTCTGCCTCCTTAACAGCTCAACTTTGTAAATAATTAACTTCCAAGTTAATTGCAATTGCTTCCAACTGCTTCTTGTGGTGTTGAACTAGAAGTGAACATTGTACACAGACACTCACAGAGCTCTCCTAAGTTTGACTAGTGAACGCAGATTGTCTGCACCACCCTGTCCTGAGGTAACTTTTAATGGAGCATATAGACTTGGATGGATCCAAGATTGAGACGATTATAGCTAATTGTAGCACAGGTAAAAGACTATTCTTGAACTCCACACTTGTAGTGCAGGAAAGACTCCTGCAAATATAAACCATGATACGTGAAAATGATTCCAATAATCAAAACCTGAAGTAAAATATTTTAAGTAAATCTTCAATTCAAATTTTTTATAGCTAAGCTGTCAGCCATATTGACTTTTACTCTACTCTTTAAATACTACATCATTATAGCTACAAGTTTGTCTAACAAACAAAAGATCTCCGGTTCGACCATAGGAGGAGACACAAATCCCTTTTGGGGTTGTGCCAAGGAGTGCCCCAGGTGTAAAAACTGCAGAATAAAACGTGCTGAGTTACCTGCTCAAACAACCCCCCTGTGAATAAAGAAGCTCTATAAAAACATCTTTATTTAAAAAAACAAAAAACAGAATGGTTTCTTCCTTCTCATTACTGTCTCTTTAATATCCAAAAGAACCATTTATGATGGCATCACTGTAACCTCTTATAATCAAAACATGGTAGTACACACAACCTTTCCTGTCTCATCAGCTTTAGCTCTGGAGATATGAAAATATGTAAAGTGGTCACAAAGAGACAGAGTTTGCAAAGCCTTCTCTAATGCAAACTGCACAAATTTCCATGCTTAATGAAATAAAGTGAACATAACTGATAATTATTTTTATCAGTTTTGAGTTTAAGCTCTGGTGGTTTGTGCAGATGATTTCATATGACAGTAAGTGCAGATTAATAGGAGGAGCAAAAACTCATGAGATCTTGCAGACGGCTGAAACCATTTAGAGACTCGAACTCTCCTCACACGAGCACCACTCGCACTGTGTGCACACGTCCGTGTGCTCTGACAATGTAAGAGGTTTAGAAACGAATATGTCCCACATAACTAGCCCTACACTGGTTTTGCATAAAGTCTGTCGTTGAATAATGTAATCTCAAATGTTACTAGCATCTCGGCCCCAAATAGTGTAACACGCCAGCTATCAGGTTACTAACTGCGCTGACAAAGATAACAGTTTGTGTAACGGCACGCCGAGCCGGCTCGGCTGTTTTGCAGTTACATAAAAACTTAGCGAGCTTCAAACACTTCTTATATACACTTACACATGTTATAAATTAAACACACTAACGCTATCCGCTAAAGGTTTGACGTCACCGAGGTTTAAAAACAGAAAATTGGCCCTGATAAGACGGGAAATCGGTATTTTTGTCGCTTCTAGCTTAGATAGAGGTTCAGCCGTTGCTAACAGCCGCGGGCTGCACACACAGACACACAGGGAGCTTTTCAGGTCCCTGTTAGCTCCACTTACCCCACGAATATCCCAGTAAGCCAGTGTCATTGGCATTTTCAACCACTTTCCGAGAGCTAATGGAGCCGAAAGAGACTGTGGCTTCTGCAGCGGAGCGGGAGATGAGCTGGTGTCTCCTATAAGAGGGGGACAGGCGGGGCAGGTGGGCGGGGCGAACCGGGCGGTTACATGTTGTTGCTCTGATCCGGTTCTTCGGTTTATGCATAAACTACTACTGCACGCTATGTGACTCTGTGAATCTCGGGCTAATCTCGGGCTTCTTTGTTGCCTTTAACAGGTTCTTCCTCTTTTACAAATATAACACCTGCACTTCTGCACAGTGCAGGGCCGTGCAGAGATGTTTGAACGGGTAGGTGCTCAATGTTAAAAAGGGGCACATAGAACCAGGCTGAATACCACCAACCCACATTCATCAAGAATCTAACATGGAATCGCATCATTCTATCACTGTCATCAGGTGGGGATAATGCAAAGCAAATGACCTTCACAGCCAAATGTAGCTTTTGTTTTACTGATAGGGTACAATGTTGGTGTTGAGGGGTTGCTCCTGCTCTTGCTGCTGATAGTGCTGGAGGGCAGGGCTGTGTTGATCTGAGACTCTAGACATTAAAAAGTCCAAACGAGAGACGGTGGCTGATTAAACAAGTGTTATGGGAGAATAATAAAATGCAAAGATCGGTAACAGCGCTTGGAACCATAAGGCAACAGATTTAAAAAAAAAACTGTGGGAAATAAACTAGGCTCTGCCTGTTACTCATTCTTTGCCTCTCTTCCTCCTTCCATCTCCTCGTCTGATCTGTCACTCTCCACTTGTTGTCCATCTGAGAACAAGGCACGATTTGCTGTTGCATTAATCTATTATTTAATTATCCACACTTAACAACTCTTGCACCTAATCCATAATAAAGTAATGATAGAAAAACATTAAAGAACCAAAACATTACAATTGTGTTTATTTATTTTTTTTAATACTTGAGTAATAATTTAAACAAATCTATACTCATAAAACATACCCACACACATACACAGTGACATTTTATATCTTCTCCATACTGTATATACTATGGCCACAAGTTTGCATCAGGGTGCTGATCCCTTATTATTTATTCCTAGTGCTATAATAATAAAGTAATAAGAACAACAACAACAAAAAGTAATAAATATAAAATAATGTATTTATGATGATTCAATTTGTTTGACTATCCACTCTGTGCAAGGCAGAAAGCTTATTAAGTGTTTAAATCATAGAGATACAATAATGTTGCTGCTGTAAAATCAGCATTTTGTCTCTTTTGAAATGTGAATCTAATATAATTTGTTTCTTAGTGTATTTTCTTTAAAATACAGTGTGTGTGTGTGTGTGTGTGTGTGTGTGTGTGTGTGTGTGTGTGTGTGTGTGTGTGTGTGTGTGTGTGTGTATTTATATCTTTGTGGGGACCAAAAATTGAAAGTTTACCATACTTGTGGGGACCAGGATTTTGGTCCCCACAAGTTTGAAGGCATTTTTGAGACTCAAAATGTGGTTTTAGTGACAGGGTTACAATTGGGTTATGGTTAGGTTTA